>WWET01001170.1:70588-84321 GCA_011038615.1 Limnodynastes dumerilii
TGTGTGTGATTTATAAGGGAAGTGATCTACTTTGCATGTGGACCACAATTATATTTATTTTTTTAAGAATTGCTAGTTACACCAATCCAGCATTACCTCTAAGATGCAGGGGGTTGAGCATTGCATTCTGCCGTGATCAATACAGCATCAAGACGGGAGTAATTGTTATTTACTGCTATTGTTTTCGTCACTTGAACCATGAAATAGTCCTAACGGGGCCAATTACATAAAGTCTCCAACATAGATCTATCAGCCAGATCCCCAAAAAATGATATCCCTATTTTATAAAAAACCCACAAGGCTCTATTTAACAAAGAAAAAAACCACTGAAATATTTGGCACCAATGACACAAACCTTAAATTTCCAAAAATAGTGAATTGTGAATATCAAAGATCGTAAAAAGTAAAAAGAAATAAAAAATAATTCACATTTAGTCTAAAAAATATACTCTACAGAGTGAAAATATACAAGTTGCTAAAACAACTTCATTCTGTTAAAAAATTTTTTTAGAATAATCTACACACTGAACCTCGCCTGACAGCCATGGGCGTAACATCACGCGGCAAGGCGAGGGGTGGTTAGAAACAGCTCCCTGAAATTGGCGGAGGAGCCCTAAAATCCTTAGAAAGGTAATGAAGGAAGGTCTGGGCTGACTGGTGATCCTATGCTGTCTATAAGGATAAACCACCTTCATATAAGCCACAGCGGTTAGTGCGCGCCTCACACAGCTGTTAAGAATAATTTGATAGGTCAATTCCCATTAGTGCAGTAGAGCAACACAATATATCACGTGGCAAGCAGCGTGCGGAAAATATGACCGGCACAAGGCAAGAAAGAGGACATAGCCTCAATTAGATCTGTTTAATAACATGCATTATATAAACCATCTGTTCCTCAAAAAATGCATCTAAATACAGATGTTTATATTATGCCAGATTAACTAGTAGTTCTCGGGTGCTCCCCAAAGAAAAATTCCTAGCATGCTCCGTGCGCTACCATCTACACCAATAGTTTATGCTGTAACTTGAATCGTCACACCATCAGGACTGACCATTCATACGCACACAAGATGCTTCCTGTGACTTAGGTCCATCTGTAAGAGAGCCATGGCTCCGGGAAGAAAGATGTTTGAAGCCGCTGTGACTTTATCAGCACTTCTTAGGGTCCGTATATCTAAACAAGTGCATGAGACATGCAAAAGTATTCCATACAAAAATAATATTGCATGAACGCGCTTACCCAAACAAATGTCACCCTAAGTAATGATTTATCAAGCAAGGGTTCCATAGGTGCAGCTAACAGTGTAATAAATGGCTGCATTGATACTTATGGCCTGTGATGACATCAGCATGGATGACCAGCCAATCAGAGAGAAAGCGCATGTGTTTCGTTAAGGAGCTTGGTGATATTTATGGCCTTGTGACATGTGACCTTTGCATGTTTAAAACAACCAATCATATTGTTTTATTGGAAATTAAGGAGAAAGCCTCTTAAACCGTTCAATAGAAAATAATTTCTGGCCCAACCAAACATCCCATCATTGTTAGAAAATTAAACAAGGACACTTTACTGTGGGTGCAGATTAGCTTTACCCAGAGCTTACATATCAAAAGTTGGCACACAAGTTTACGTTCCCTGTACCCGTTCCCTCCCATCGCCCCAGACATTCAGCATCCATTTTACTGAAGAGTTTCTAAATCCCCTGCACCTGACCCTGTAAGGATATAAAAGGCCTCCTACCAGCATTCATGGAGAAGAGTTAAAAGGCTTTAATTAAATAGTATTACTTAAAAAAAAAAAAATACTGCATTTTAGAAGCTGTTCCTTCCTCTGTATCGGCGACGGCAGCAGCTAGGTCCCTACAAATCAGTGACTAGACGCTGTCTCGACTTGTCCGAAGTTTCTCTATCTGGGTAAAGGATTCCTACAGCACGGAAGGATGCCCCTTCACAGGTTGAGACATGAAGTTTAGACAAGGGACCCAGATGCCAGCACGAGGCGTACACATAACTAAGATCTTTAGCCCTTTCATGTAGTTAAAACATAATTATACAGTATAAAACTAAAACTTGCTCTGTCCTGGGGACAGCAAATGCCCCTGCAAAGGAAAGGATTGATTTTGATTTTCTGGAGACATCACTGAATTTTTTAAATGCTGTTTTTCTTTTCTTGCAAAAGGAAAAATAAAAAAACAGAAAAATCTAATTTAAAAAAAAAAGGATAAGATTTGTGCTTATTTCCCGTGTACTATTAAAACACCACAAACATAACATATAAGGCAGCAGACAATCCTGGATTTCTTCTGCTCAGAGCGACACACATTTGTGCCCAATAGTTCCAGTAAATATCCAAACTGGACTGTGACGGGTTCTTATCCCCCGAACGTCGCAAGCCTGAGCGCCAGAGTTGCCGCTGACAATGCATAACTCTGCCGTGAATCTGGGGGGGGGGGGGGGGGAGGGGGGGGGGGGGGGGGGGGGGGGGGGGGTAAAGAGGGCAGTGGCGTAAGGCAAGGCGATAATTGGCATGGAAATAACGCAACAATCCATAACGGGACGATCAGTCTGCAGCTCGCTTCTGATCGTTTTAAAACAGAAAAAAACCAAAAAACATAAATCAATAAAAACAAGATAAAAACAATAAAAAAAAATATTGAAGGAAAGTTCCCCGATCACTGCAGCATCAGTTGTTTGAGGTTGTCATGAAGAATAGTATCCTTCACGTCGCGGAAAACCAGACGTATATTCTCCGTATTTATAGCAGTGGTGAAGTGATGGTATAGAGGCTTCTGCTGCTGATCCCGACGCTTGTTACGGAAACAATCTACCAGGTATTTTTGGACATCGGAAAGGCAGTGAGGGTCCCCTTCGAACTCTGGGAAGTAGTCCTTTATGCTGACTAGTTTTACTTTCTCTTCGAGCAAGTCTGTCTTGTTTAGGAACAAGATGATGGAGACGTTGCTGAACACGCGGTTGTTTACTATCGTTTCGAAAATGTTTAGCGACTCAGTCAGGCGGTTGGTCTGGCGGTCTTCCATCAGCACCTGGTCGTACTCGCTCGATGACACCAAGAAGAGAATGGAGGTGACGCTGTCGAAGCACTCGAACCAGCGCTTCCGCTCTGACCTCTGCCCGCCGACGTCCACCATCTTGAAAGGCACGTTTTTGATTTCGAAGTCATATTCGTGGATGCCTTTGGTGGGTCTGCGGGCTAGCAGGATGTCTTGCTGGGACGGGAGGTAGTTCTATAAACAGAGGACGGATTCTTGCGTTAATTTTAGAGGGAGACAAAAGACTGAAATAAACAAAGGTTCACCCACATAATGCATGCTGCACGTGAGGGGGGCAGGTAGCCAGGTGCTGCTAATCAGCAGTAAGTATGACAATAAAATAAAAAAAAACACTTTTAAAAACTTTGTTGTAACAGATTTTTACATTCATATTTAAATGGAAAAAAAAATACTTTCATGCTTTTTACATTTCAAAGTTACTAGGATTTTTTACCATTTGCTTTAAACTTTTAATTAAATCACTGGACTATTACAGAGCTACCAAAATGTTTCTACCGGACATTTAACTGTGTATTATACCTTAAAATCTACAAATACATTTGAGAGACTTTTTAAGATGTAGATCTTCAGTAGCTAGAATACTAAACTCATCACTTCAATACTGTAGTCAGCCAGCAGAGGGCACATGCTACAAAGGTTGAGTCTTTAGACACGCACATTTTATAAATTGTGCCCCCCACAAAAAGATTGATCACTTGCAGGTCATCAATTAACTTCCTGATTATGTAAGAATTAAGGTAAAAAACTATTATATAGCCAGCCTGGCAACGGTCTACAGGTGTTGTGCAACTAAAGTTACCACCATGCTTTAACGGCATAGTCGAAAACTCACAAAGCATGCTGGAAGTTGTAGTTCCAGAACATCTAGGGCCAAATTTACTAAACTGTGGGTTCGGGAAAGTGGAGATGTTGCCCATAGCAACCAATCATGATTCTAGCTCTCACTTTCCTATCACACTCTAGAGAAATTCAGCTGGAATCTGAATGGTTGCTATGGGCAACAACTCCACTTTTCCAAACCCATAGCTTAGTAAACCCAGCCCTGGAGAGCCACAGATTGACCAGGTCTGCCTTATAGCTATAATTGTGAATGTGTGGACATACATTCCTTCAGTAAAAGGTGTGCACCTTAGTGACCAAAATTTCTGTAGCTACAAAGGGCTGGATCCAGACTTAAGGAGCTTGTAATTGAGAGGAAAGTTACTCCTGGGCTAAACCATGTTGATTGCAGGGGGAGTCAAGGTAATTGTATTCTTTGCATGCAGGGATAAATCTTTGAATTGCTTACTGCACACAGATACTGACCAGCTTTACTATCACACTGTTATTTAGACTTGGGATAGGAAACATCATCTCTCATCTCTAATACTGTTTGCAACAGATGAAATGTGTGTCCCCTGCAATCACCATGGTTTAGCCCAGGAGTAACTTTCCTCTTTTAATTTCAAGCTCCTTCTTAAGTCTGGATCCAGCCCTCAGTCTTTAATGCAAAGCCACCAATAAGGGTTAATAACGCAGATTGTTTCCATACACTAAGCTGGAAAAGCAAAGGCAGAAACTTGTCACATGAGCAGATAGCTAGAAACAGACTGATAGGTTGCGGTGTGTCACAGCAGTTTAGAGTTTAAACCCCATATTGGTTATGGAAATATGTAAGGGGGTTTCCAGTCATTGGTAAAATTATAATGCCAAATCTACACAGGCTTAGTGATCAGTTTATCAAACCTCCCTAAATAGGGAATACTAGCTGTGCTGCCCATAGTAACCAGATTCCAGCTAGCACTCAATGGTTACTATGGGCAACGCCTCCTCGTAATTTTACGTAGCAACTAGCACCATCAGGGACAGTCATGCTCCTCCGGGTGTGCGTTGCCTGTCCAATGATCTGAATTCAGACAGCTAACATGGCGGTACTAAAATGCCGGCAGCTTTCACTGACCCAACTGTTACCACGACACCTGTCTAACCGAATATCGGATTGGCGACAGGTTTGTTCAGCATTACAATAATTCAGATCTTAACCAACCGGGGAAGTACAGCGGAACGCAGCGCATGGTTATCGGAAACCATAAAGATCGCACTAGTTACCCCGGGGGAGAGTAAACGTCAGGCTGTCGATATTAGAACTTTCAGCAATGTCTCTGTCGAAATAAACTTATTCTAAACTGGAACCCAGTCTACACTGATCGCGCAAACATCAGGCTGTCACAATCCAAGTGGCTGGAAACAGCAGCAAAACACACACTACTCCATTCCCACTCTCTGACAGGCAGCGGATCGGATGAGCACAACCCCATCCACTTGTGTCTGCAGGAAATGGAAAGTTAAAGTGCCGCTCAGGTGTGCAGAGGAGCTGTGTGAACCTGCCATAGCTCTTGGACGCCAGGGCTGCTCAGCTGATCTGTTGCCAGTAACACACACACACAGGAAGAGAGGCTGAGTCCTGGCTGCACTTTGAACATCCCCCGGGGGCAGCCACCATCTAGACTCCCGCACAGAGCAACACTCACCGGTTCTCCGAGCTTGTCCAAATTATCCAGGAAATATTTCACAGATTCCCCCTGGAAGAAGCAGATAACAGAGTCAGACGGCAAGCATTTAACCCTGATTTTATTTAAAAGCATTGAACTCAAATACTTTCCTGTCATCACTGGAAAGAACAGATTGCAAACATAAACCCATCACACAAGACAATAAATGCTCCGATACTTAAAGTATCGCCAAGCTGTCCACATTACCATTATGAACACACATGTTGCAGGGCTGAAGGGAGAATAGATATTTACTGTGCTGCACCTTATTATACATAAAAGTCTGCATTCATTTAATGATTAACTATACAGGAGGAGACCCCTTTACACCTTAAACGCCTTCATATCACTGTACTAGGCCAAGAGCCTACATCAAAGCATCCGGGCTGAATGCAGGCAGCATCAAGCTGTCACTGTGCATGAACAGGAAGACACCTCATGCTGTCAGCAGGCGGACTACACAGACCTAGTGCAACAGCCAGTACACACCAATACTTACCATAGCGACGGATTGCTGGAAGCTCAGGAACGGAGTACTGTGTAGCTAATGGAATGGGTCATGTTGGAAGGTCTGCTTTGGGAGCTGCATCAGCTAAGCCTATGCTGGGATCTTGCAGTATCACAAGTGTCAGGGGTTTTTTTTTTTTTTGCATCAACACAGACCCCTAATCTTTATCACGTGCTGCAAATGTACAAAATAACGACACAACATAGCACCAGGACGGCACTATATTTGGCTTTTGGAGACCGTCCGTGTCACTGTTATGGAACGTAGCATTTCCCTAAAAAGCAACTGCAGTTTTACAGCCACTCTGGGATCACAGCAGCTGCCCGCAGTGAACAGACCGTTATGACAGAAGCTGCCTTCAACACAACACAAAGACCCTGCACAACCCATCCCGTGACCTGCAAGCATCTAGTATGATCTCTGTCACTCTTACGTACGTTGTTTTTAGCGTTGAGCTACTACGCATGTGTAGTAGCTCAATGTTTAAAACAACGTACATAAGACGAAAACTGCATAACTACGAATCCAGACCTCAATGATCAGAAATCACAAGGACAAAAAAACACTGGGCAAATTTACATATACCGCTGGATCAAAGTGCGCTACTTATAAAGAAAAAGCCTTGCAACAGGACACGATTGCGATGTAAACCTCCTAACGACCAGGGGTCACGTCAACAGAACCTTATCAGTATGTTCCAAACAAACCTGAAAATTCTTATTTGTGTTGAGATTCAGATTATTTCCCTTGTGATGCACAGGGTTTTCTTCAGCAATTAAATAAAAATGTCATTACCTTATAGGCATTTCACCAATTAGAGGTTTATTTTACAAGAAGATATTTTTGTGAGATTGTCCAAACATATTGGTGTTTAGCAGAGTAGTTAAAAAATGAAAAACCTAATTATTATAATTATAATTATTAATGCTGGGTCCACACCTGTACTACCATAGTCCTGATGATGATTCCTGTGTACAAACTGTACCAATATACCAGCAGACCAGAGATCCTCATCTCTCCTAACACTCCACTTAAACGATCGTGTCTGTACACAGTGTACAGATCGCGATAAGGCAGAAGGTGGCACTAGGACTATGCTTACATTATATTGTTATGTTACATTATTACTTATTGTCGTGCAAATAAATGCCTTAAATTATGACCGAACGTTTAATGCACAGCCTGCACCCACCATAGTCCATCTCAGGTCTATCATACAAATGACAGCCTTTAATACACAATCTATAGAGAAATGGGGTTCATTATCAGGAAAAGAAGCAAGTACTAGACCTGACAGCAAACATCCATCCTTACAGCATGTCAGATGAGACTTTATAATGATCAAGTCATTATTGGCCACTGTGGGGACTTCCAGTCCCGGATGTGACCTGTACAACCTGTTATGCTCCCCCCCATGTGCAGTACAAACAGATAATTTCCAGTAGCTGGAAACAGAAGCCACTGATGTCAACTTATAATAAAGGACAAGCATTAAAAGGAGGTGACAAATGCAGAGTCTGTACAGCTGAAAGCTATATGGCTAGCCACACAAGGGTCTGTATGGTGTCCCAAGAGGTGCTGCTGCTGTATGTGCGATATACGGGTTCCCAGGCCTGGGAAGTCACGCAATGCAGCCACCACTCCTCACTAATTACAGCACTTGTATTCCTCCCTGCATATGCAGAACAGCAGGATGGGGAACACAAGCTGGGTGTGACCGGACACAGTGAATCAGCACACGAGGCAGACACAGCCACTACCATGGGACAACACAGCACATCTTACGAAGCCTTAAAGAGCCACTAATCGGAGACCAAATCTCAGCGCAATCTATAGAGCCCTGTCCCTGCAAGATAGCATGTACAGCAATCTGATCCTAGAGTCCACTGATAGGTGTCCCATGTGACGCACAGGAAGTACACAGACGCGGCTGCATGGCGTCCATAATAATCAGACAACGCAGTCACAGGAGCGCGCACACTTGTTATTAGGTTGTGAGTGTCAGTCAGTCTGCAGATTTTAGGTTTAAAAATCATATGACCCAACCAGGATTGGATGTTCCGAGCGGTTGCGTGTTCCTACATACTTATGCAAGTTCAGACCAACAGCGCAGTAGGAGGTAGGATGAAGGGGTGTATCTAGAAGCTCAGGCGCCCCTAGCAATGTAAGGTAGTAGCACCCCCATAATACATTCTCCCTACCATGCACAGTGCACCCCATAATACATTCCCCCTACCATGCACAGTGCACCCCATAATACATTCCCCCTACCATGCACAGTGTCCCCCATAACACATTCCCCCTACCATGCACAATGTCCCCCATAATACATTCCCCTACCATGCACAGTGTCCCCCATAATACATTCCCCTACCATGCACAGTGTACCCCATAATACATTCTCCCTACCATGCACAGTGTACCCCATAATACATTCTCCCTACCATGCACAGTGTCCCCCATAATACATCCCCCTACCATGCACAGTGTACCCCATAATCCCTTCTCCCTCCCACCCCGCACACACACACACTGCACCCTGTAATACGCACACACACACACTGCACCCTGTAATACGCACACACACACACTGCACCCTGTAATACGCACACACACACACTGCACCCTGTAATACGCACACACACACACTGCACCCTGTAATACGCACACACACACACTGCACCCTGTAATACGCACACACACACACTGCACCCTGTAATACGCACACACACACACTGCACCCTGTAATACGCACACACACACACTGCACCCTGTAATACGCACACACACACACTGCACCCTGTAATACGCACACACACACACTGCACCCTGTAATACGCACACACACACACTGCACCCTGTAATACGCACACACACACACTGCACCCTGTAATACGCACACACACACACTGCACCCTGTAATACGCACACACACACACTGCACCCTGTAATACGCACACACACACACTGCACCCTGTAATACGCACACACACACACTGCACCCTGTAATACGCACACACACACACTGCACCCTGTAATACGCACACACACACACTGCACCCTGTAATACGCACACACACACACTGCACCCTGTAATACGCACACACACACACTGCACCCTGTAATACGCACACACACACACTGCACCCTGTAATACGCACACACACACACTGCACCCTGTAATACGCACACACACACACTGCACCCTGTAATACGCACACACACACACTGCACCCTGTAATACGCACACACACACACTGCACCCTGTAATACGCACACACACACACTGCACCCTGTAATACGCACACACACACACTGCACCCTGTAATACGCACACACACACACTGCACCCTGTAATACGCACACACACACACTGCACCCTGTAATACGCACACACACACACTGCACCCTGTAATACGCACACACACACACTGCACCCTGTAATACGCACACACACACACTGCACCCTGTAATACGCACACACACACACTGCACCCTGTAATACGCACACACACACACTGCACCCTGTAATACGCACACACACACACTGCACCCTGTAATACGCACACACACACACTGCACCCTGTAATACGCACACACACACACTGCACCCTGTAATACGCACACACACACACTGCACCCTGTAATACGCACACACACACACTGCACCCTGTAATACGCACACACACACACTGCACCCTGTAATACGCACACACACACACTGCACCCTGTAATACGCACACACACACACTGCACCCTGTAATACGCACACACACACACTGCACCCTGTAATACGCACACACACACACTGCACCCTGTAATACGCACACACACACACTGCACCCTGTAATACGCACACACACACACTGCACCCTGTAATACGCACACACACACACTGCACCCTGTAATACGCACACACACACACTGCACCCTGTAATACGCACACACACACACTGCACCCTGTAATACGCACACACACACACTGCACCCTGTAATACGCACACACACACACTGCACCCTGTAATACGCACACACACACACTGCACCCTGTAATACGCACACACACACACTGCACCCTGTAATACGCACACACACACACTGCACCCTGTAATACGCACACACACACACTGCACCCTGTAATACGCACACACACACACTGCACCCTGTAATACGCACACACACACACTGCACCCTGTAATACGCACACACACACACTGCACCCTGTAATACGCACACACACACACTGCACCCTGTAATACGCACACACACACACTGCACCCTGTAATACGCACACACACACACTGCACCCTGTAATACGCACACACACACACTGCACCCTGTAATACGCACACACACACACTGCACCCTGTAATACGCACACACACACACTGCACCCTGTAATACGCACACACACACACTGCACCCTGTAATACGCACACACACACACTGCACCCTGTAATACGCACACACACACACTGCACCCTGTAATACGCACACACACACACTGCACCCTGTAATACGCACACACACACACTGCACCCTGTAATACGCACACACACACACTGCACCCTGTAATACGCACACACACACACTGCACCCTGTAATACGCACACACACACACTGCACCCTGTAATACGCACACACACACACTGCACCCTGTAATACGCACACACACACACTGCACCCTGTAATACGCACACACACACACTGCACCCTGTAATACGCACACACACACACTGCACCCTGTAATACGCACACACACACACTGCACCCTGTAATACGCACACACACACACTGCACCCTGTAATACGCACACACACACACTGCACCCTGTAATACGCACACACACACACTGCACCCTGTAATACGCACACACACACACTGCACCCTGTAATACGCACACACACACACTGCACCCTGTAATACGCACACACACACACTGCACCCTGTAATACGCACACACACACACTGCACCCTGTAATACGCACACACACACACTGCACCCTGTAATACGCACACACACACACTGCACCCTGTAATACGCACACACACACACTGCACCCTGTAATACGCACACACACACACTGCACCCTGTAATACGCACACACACACACTGCACCCTGTAATACGCACACACACACACTGCACCCTGTAATACGCACACACACACACTGCACCCTGTAATACGCACACACACACACTGCACCCTGTAATACGCACACACACACACTGCACCCTGTAATACGCACACACACACACTGCACCCTGTAATACGCACACACACACACTGCACCCTGTAATACGCACACACACACACTGCACCCTGTAATACGCACACACACACACTGCACCCTGTAATACGCACACACACACACTGCACCCTGTAATACGCACACACACACACTGCACCCTGTAATACGCACACACACACACTGCACCCTGTAATACGCACACACACACACTGCACCCTGTAATACGCACACACACACACTGCACCCTGTAATACGCACACACACACACTGCACCCTGTAATACGCACACACACACACTGCACCCTGTAATACGCACACACACACACTGCACCCTGTAATACGCACACACACACACTGCACCCTGTAATACGCACACACACACACTGCACCCTGTAATACGCACACACACACACTGCACCCTGTAATACGCACACACACACACTGCACCCTGTAATACGCACACACACACACTGCACCCTGTAATACGCACACACACACACTGCACCCTGTAATACGCACACACACACACTGCACCCTGTAATACGCACACACACACACTGCACCCTGTAATACGCACACACACACACTGCACCCTGTAATACGCACACACACACACTGCACCCTGTAATACGCACACACACACACTGCACCCTGTAATACGCACACACACACACTGCACCCTGTAATACGCACACACACACACTGCACCCTGTAATACACACACACACACACACACACTGCACCCTGAAACACACACACACACACACACACACTGCACCCTGAAATACACACACACACACTGCACCCTCAACACACACACACACTGCACCCTGTAATACACACACACACACTGCACCCTGTAATACACACACTTGTACCCGAAATGAGTTTCTCAGAAGCAGCAGCACCGCAAAGACAGGAAACACTGACTCCTCCCCCTGGGTCACATGGTCGTCACTAGAAAGGTCCTGGACTCCTGGCGTTAGCCATTTACCTCTGATAGATACCTCTGCTGGGCTGTAACCTGCAGTGACATTGCTATGTGATCTACCCTCTGGCCGAGGGTGGCTGGCACACCTAGCAAGTGCCATCCTGGCCAAGGTGTAGATACGCCCCTGGTAGGATGGGTAGTAATGTGTTTTGCACAGTCCTATGACCAGATCACTGCGGCGCACACTAGTTTGTGACTTGGTTAGTCACTGACATTCATATTACACAGCATCTGTGGTCTGCTCTCGCTCAGACAATATGGCTGAACACAAGGCCACATGCTTCTAAAACATGATAAGAGCCAGCAGTGACCTCAGCAGCACAGTGTTCCTCATTACCTGAGGATGGGCAGGAGGAAACCCTCCACACGCTGATCCGCTGCCATTAATCACAATCACTGCAGTGTTCCTGACCTCTCCCCAGCCTTCCCTGCAATGCCTGTGTGTTCAGGACATGTCATTTCCTGCAATAAAGGATGACTCCAGCCTGCAGATCCCATCGACAGCATTAAAGGTCGTGTTTAATAGAAGAGAGGCCACTGACTGCGCTGCACTGACATTCCCAGAGACCGGCAGCCGACTGACTTCATGGGACGTTACATAGATCACACACGCATTTTACTCCTCCAACCAAGGGCAGAACAGACCAGGAAACACAACCAGGATTACACAGGATCTCACAGCTGCAGTTTCCACAACACAAGCTCCATCGAATGGTGTAATGGCTTCTATAGGCTTATTACTGACTCCTAATTGTGTCCATACACAGCCAAGAGACCACTACAGATGTCAGAGAGGTTTTAAATTCTCTCTTATGATAGAATGATTAATATCAGGCAAACCAATGTGAAACGCGTGAGGTAAATGCATAATACAATGCTAAGTATTTATGTGGGAAAGAACTCTCTCAACAGCACTAACACATTCCTACATCTATGGATTCTTTAAATGAAACGGTTAATGAACATATAACCGGTAGTGATTTATAGGTTAAAGTAACTTACCTAACTGACCATGATTTACAATGTGGTTTCCCTAACGAACACACTAAGGCTACTACGACTAAACAAAACTGCTTTGATTACTATAAAATATACCATATAACTGGCCAGTGCTCACTACTTTCTGGGGAAAGGGGCCATTAGCAGTCAGTAAGGGTTTGCAGCAATTGCACGTGGCTCTAGGTGAAGCAAGATGGGTGCAAGGATTACCACTGTCAGCAATAAAACATGGCCTGTTAGGAATAGGGAAGTAGCCATGTCACTATAACTTCCCCATCACCAGACTCCTCAAACATCTATTGCTAAGCAGGCCCCAGACTACATTTATTTCATGGGACTCTGATTACATGAGAATCGAATGAAGTCGGGGGGGGGGGGCAG
>WWET01001170.1:84356-95565 GCA_011038615.1 Limnodynastes dumerilii
AAACAGTTTTGTAGAAACAAATGTTAGAGGATTGTTATATTGTTTGAAATACAGCCCACTTTCCATGCCAATAGAATTAACCCATTAGGACACCATGATCACTGGACTTCGGTCAATACCGACCATGCCCACCAGGGGCTCCAGCAGAGCATGCACCACAAGCAAAGCTCTAGCTGCTGCCTGACAGAGCATGCTGGGTATTGTAGTTTAACGGTATGCGGACAGGCGATATCCTGCTTCCAGGAAAGGACGGACATACAGCCTGTACTAGACCCCTGCAATGCCACCACCAATGTTATTGCACCATTGCAGGTCCAAAGTTTTGTGTGTTGTTTTCCCAATAACATTGGGTCACCTTCTTAAGCTAAGTACACACTATAAACTTTTACAAGATGCGATATGTACAAAGACATTACAGACAGCTTAAGTCCGACGAGCAGGACGATTCATGTGCATGTGATGTACCGGCAAGATGTACGATCTTCTCACACAAAAGCCATCGCTTCATTTACATGCAATGACAGAGTTTACTAGTAAGGGCCTGATACAAGACATGATAGCGGCTCTGGGTTTCCTCTATGTTAAAAACCATGATATCTGAAGGTGTACGTTATTTCATTTATAAAGGACATTTGCCACAGCTCCGCTGAGGAGTCTGGTGTAACGACAGCAGGGACACAAGATTTTGCACATTGCCAACACAGATACATCAAACCTGTTGATTACCTCAATTGTATAAGCCACCACCAGTGTGCCAAACACAAATATTTGCCCTTCACAATGGGAAAGGTATAACAAGGCCATAACACACAGAAGCCACCTCACTGGCCAAAGCTCCTGAATAAACCGGTTAATTCCCGGTATACCGAGGCCTTATAAACAATTCAATGATACCAAACGCTAAGTGTAAAGCTGGGTACACAACTATACAATTACACAAGAGGCGATGGCTCCTACAATCTCACTGACCACTGAAATTTCTTAAGATCAGCCGATTCCCAAGTACACACTATAACAGCATACCAGCAGATCTGAGACCAATCTCTCTCCTATGCATCTGCTGAAACAATCGTGACACCATACACATTGTACAGATATCTGCCTACAGGCACCTGCGTACACAATGCACATTTGTCCGACATCAAACCGTGATTTTTAGGACATCCATAAGACCAAATCTTTAAACACATCACTTCATCACAGATCTTCATGATGGTACGCACATAGTGTAAATTAGCTACTATGCATGTGTAGTAGCTCTTAAAACAACGTACGAAAGACTAAAACTAACTGTGAATCCGGACCAAAACGTGTGATCAGACCGATAACTGCTTCAGTGTGCTCCCCGCTCAACCAAATTATAAGCAGCACAGCGAATGCACAGCGACTGTCCAACAGAGCCTCATTTTATGGACGGAGTACATAGCAATGACATGGGACCTTTGGATGTACTTATGAGGCGGGAAAGGTTCAGTCTTTTCACATGACAGCAATGATCAGTGGTTGTGTCAGTCTTGTGTTTCTTATTTATGGTCATGACACATAGTAAAGTTACTTTGGTTGAAGACAAGGAGAGCCCTAGAGAAAAGATTGTTTGTTGATATTTTGTATTAAAGGGAGGCACCAGGACGCTACAAGTGTGGTCATTGATCCAAACATCTCTGTCACCGTGACCATGTGCCGCTCACTTTCTAAACACATAACGTTACCTTCCACTCGCCATAATAACGTCCATTTTAAAATAACAGCACAAAATCCTAGGCAACCAAGGAGCATAAATACCATTGCCAGTCCCTCTCTTCAGATATGGATGCACAGCCTGCGTAATACAACACAGCACAAGACAGGTCTGCCACGATCATAGCCACGGCCAGCATTTACAAGCAGTAGGACAAAAAAGGTATCTAAACTGGATTTTAATTTGTCATTTTCTTTTTATACTTATTGGTATAAACATATCAGGACTATGCCCAGCACTGCAGCAGTCCCAGATACAAACTAAAAAATAACATCACTTGTACACTGCAGCCACTAGTATAAGGGTAACATAACAGTGGTTGGTGGCTTATTCTTAGATCTGTGTTAAAAAGTGTCCAGTACAATAAGGTGAAACGACAGCTACAATTCATATGCATTCTAAGGGCCAGATTTACTAAGCTGCGGGTTTGGAAAACTGGAGACGTTGCCCATAGCAACCAACCAGGTTTTACATTTTTTAGTATGCAAGAATCTAATTGGTTGCTATAGGCAACCCCCACCTTAGTAAATCTTACATTACACCCTTATACATTACGCAACGGATGGGAATATGTTACCAAGGAAGTGCTTTGAAAACTGCAAGATCGGCAATCACATAGATGTAGCCACGATACAGGCTGGGTGAGAGCAGACAGGGGACTTGAATACATGTCACATGTCTGAAGGATGCATATACTCCTCATACACAAATAAAAACAAGTGGCTTGTTAGAGGCGTCTTATCTCACAATTATACGTATTATCACAGGACACCAGGGAGTCAGGTGACGAGTGAGATCACAACTGGTAAACAAAGCACTTCCTTAGAAACGCAGATTCTGCATTACAAAACTAAGGCAACAGCATTTACAAGGTTTGTTTCTTTAGCATGTTTATGAACTGTAACAGACGTTTATGCCTTTCACCACCCGCCTTCACTATTTGTAGTTAACCTATTCATTACAGATTCCAAGACTTCTCCCGTGCTGCACCGTCCTCAGGAACTCTCCACCCTGCTCTATCAGACTATGCACCATCTACAAAGCTTCAATGTTGCCTCTAAAACCCACCTCTTCATTAACGCCCCAGCTCTCCTCAACTCCTGCTTTACCTTGTGCGTACTTTCATTTTTCCGGGTACTTTTCTTTTCCCTTATACCTTTGCCAAGTACTTTATTATACTTCACGACACCTTATAAACTCAATATATAATAGTAGTTCATACAACTCATTTATGGAAAACATTACCAGGAAGCAGACAATAAAGATACAGAGATCTCTTATCACTGAACAGCAATCAACCTGTAATTCTTGAATTCCAATCATGGCAGGAGCTGTACCCGTGTAAAGTCATATAGGCTCGTCCAATCTGTGGCTCGCCAAGTGCCATCAAACTACAAGCCACAGCAATAACTGCACAGGGACTGATTCACAACACATTCACAGATCAGCAAAGCCGTGTGGAAAACTGGGCTCCGTATAATCACTCCAGATCATGTTCTTTAACGGTATTGGATTCAGAGTCATAAAACCAGTAGTCGCACAGGATTTCTGTCTACTTGTCTGGTAGAATCAGGACATACGTTTCACCACAGACCTAGCACCTGCAGACAAGTTACAGCTGCATAGCAGTGTCTGCCTCGCACAGCTAAACTAAATATTACTCCACAGAAGACCAGACGCTGCCGAGATCTTGTAAACTAAAGCTGACAGATAACTTGCAAAGGCAAATATTTTGCTGCTTATTATGGAGTTTTTCTTTAACAGATTACAGAAAACAATCATTGCGGATTTACATCTGAAAACGGTCTCCCTTTAACAGCATTATAACAGGTATGAAATAGACCATGGTTTATAAATTACAATCACAACCACACAAAACCCACATTCCAGAACAGAGCTTAGCCCCAGATGCCTCCTCTTTAATATCACACGTGTCGTTCCCTGCACAGGAACGGTGGAGCAAGTGTTATTCCATGCATCATTGCCTGTATTGTAGGAAGAGCACCGGATAATGCCCCCACCCAGCGAAATAATTCATCTGTGTAGGGCGCACATGTGAAGTCTACATAAAGGATTGTGTATAAATTATTTAGTGTCATCAGCCAACAAAACTGATCAAACTACACCAATTATTAACCAATCTCCTGAAGTGTATCAAATCTACTAAACAATTGATATAAAACAGAAATTATATGAACACCTACAAATCAAAAGTGCACTTAGCACGGCGGTCAAGGGGAAACCGCGCCTTCGGGGGAGGGTCCAATGCAAGATGGCAACCTGTTCCGCTCGCCTGATCCCGGAGCTAAAGTGATGTGGTGGCATCAGGGTCACCTCCTAGGGGGTCGCAGGGTAGTCAAAAAAGTTCCACCCCATTGTTTTCTATGGAAGCCAATGCAGTCCATGGGAAGGGCAGAAATGAATGACGATCAATGGGAAAAGGCGCCTTCGGGGGATAGCAACCTGTTCCGATCGCTCCATCCCGGAGCTCATGTGACGCGGGGGCGTCAGGGTCACCTCCCAGGGCCGCTGCGGAGCCGGAAAGTTCCCCTGCCGTTCTTTCCTATGAGAGCCATTCTGTGCTATGAGACCTGCTGGGACACCTCCAAATCCGCGCCATATCACTTTACATCTCTTAAGATACCGGATACTAATCTAAAAAGGTCCCATAGTAAAAATGAATTGATTCACTTATAGATGCTGGATTTCCTCCAGTGGTAATCGCAGAACATCCAGATATTAAACAGAGAAACGGTCAGGTAAAGAACAAGTCTCCCACCCAAGAGGTTAAAAAGCATCCGATCCACAGAGAGCCTGAGCTGAAGTCTAGGTCAGTGTCCTCCGGGACCACTAACAGTCCATGTTTTCCAGGCCTCTGCACAGAACAATCTGTGAGCCCGTAATGCACACACCTGTTCTGCAGCAAGGAGACCTGGAAAATCATGCACAGTTATGCCGCTTTCGGATTGCAGCCCCAGCAATAACCCAGGTTATCGCCAGGGCTTTTTGGTGGAAAATGTAAAAAAAAAAAAAAAACCCCAGGTAGGGCCCTTAAACTCCAGGGCAGACTCGGGAAATTCTGGGTCCCGGGTCCGCCCTGACATTGTGAATGGGCTGTGTGCGGCTCCCGGGTAGTGACTTGTTTACTGTTGCATAGCAACAGTAAACACATCCCTCCAATCGGATGCATTAGGTGAGAAAACGCGAGAAAACCCCTTCTTTTTTTCCCGTATCTAAGTCCCGGCTTACTAGACCTGGGACCAGGACCCCGGTACCTTTCACATCACCACCAAACTCCTGGGGTTGCTGGGTTTTTGGCGCAATCTGAAAGGGGTTTTAGTGGTCCACGAGGACCATGGTCGGGGAACACAATGTTCCTTCGTGATGCTTAACCTGACAGCTTCACTTGTTTTATTTAGGTTTTAAAATGTTGTTTGAATAAAAAAAAAAACTTTATCATCATTTAACATTCTCTGTTCTCTCTTTTAATATGTACAACCTGGTGGGAGAGGAAAGACGGAAGCGGTAGCAGACCTTAACCCCGGAGGATCTTTTTAAGACACGTGTGAATATAGATTTGTATTTCATATCTGGATGTTCTGCGATTCCCACTGGAGGATTTTTGTGCAATTCATGATGATCACCGCGGTTTTCAGCTCACTTATTAACTTTGATTAGTGTGAAGTCCAACAGCTATTATTGAATCAATTAGCATTTTTACTATGGGACCTTTATATATTAGTTTCAAGTATCTTAAGAGGTCACTTGCACTTTTGATTTGTAGGTGTTCATATCATTTCTTTTTTATATCAATTGTTTAGTAGATTTGGTACACTTTTAGGAGATTTTTATTGTAATTGGTGTAGTTAGGGCTTTTTGGTGGAATTTTTTTTTTTTTTTAAACTCAGGTAGGTCCCTTAAAAAACTGCAGGAAATTCTGGGTCCCGGGTCCGCCCTGACATTGTGAATGGGCTGTGTGTCTCCCGGGTAGTGACTTGTTTACTGTTGCATAGCAACAGTAAACACATCCCTCCAATCGGATGTATTAGGTGAGACCCGGGTTGAAAAACCCAGGTCTGCCCCTTTCACAATGTCGCTTACCCAGGGTCCGACACGAGAAAACCCTTCTTTTTTCCCCTAAGTCCCGGGTTACTAGACCTGGGACCAGGACCCCGGTACCTTTCACATCACCACCAAACTCCTGGGGTTGCTGAGTTTTTGGCGCAATCTGAAAGGGGTTTCAGTGGTCCCTGAGGACCATGGTCGGGGAACACAATGTTCCTTCTTGATGCTTAACCTGACAGCTTCACTTGTTTTATTTAGGTTTTAAAATGTTGTTTGAATAAAAAAAACTTTATCATCATTTAACATTCTCTGTTCTCTCTTTTAATATGTACAACCTGGTGGGAGAGGAAAGACGGAAGCGGTAGCAGACCTTAACCCCGGAGGATCTTTTTAAGACACGTGTGAATATAGATTTGTATTTCATATCTGGATGTTCTGCGATTCCCACTGGAGGATTTTTGTGCAATTCATGATGATCACCGCGGTTTTCAGCTCACTTATTAACTTTGATTAGTGTGAAGTCCAACAGCTATTATTGAATCAATTAGCATTTTTACTATGGGACCTTTATATATTAGTTTCAAGTATCTTAAGAGGTCACTTGCACTTTTGATTTGTAGGTGTTCATATCATTTCTTTTTTATATCAATCGTTTAGTAGATTTGGTACACTTTTAGGAGATTTTTATTGTAATTGGTGTAGTTTTACCTGTTTTATAGGCTAATAGCACTAAATTTATACACATTCATTTATTTGTTTAAGCTTCATATCAGCACACTACACAAATGTAATAGGTACTGTGGTAGCCTTCAGGTGTCAGTGGCTGATTATTGAGGGGGTTTGCACTATGGAATGTCCTCCACCTGCCAGCAGGCAGTGCTACCACAAAGCTAGCCTTCCTGAACAGCTCCGCCCATGATTGTACCACCCTGTGTGCCCCATCTAAACCTCTATTCAGGATAAGCTGTGTAGTTTCCCATTCCATGAAACGTAACCCAGACCCCAGGCTGCCAAGAGGACGGATACTTCTCAGTGGGAGATATAAAACCCTCTCTTACCAGCTGAAACTCTCGTCGGCGGTCATAGGCGTGTTGAATGCCGCTATCTGCCCATAACGCTTTTATGGATGACAAGTGCATGAGGAAGACGTGGGTGTCCACCATTCCCTGAGCCACCATTGCTGAGCGTGTGTCGAATGCCATCATGACTTCCCCGTGCTTCTGATTGGATGAATCTCCCCAGGGAATATGCAGCTTTTCACGGGCGTCCACCAGCACCCGGATACCTGTAACAGAAGACAAAGGTTTCTAAGAGGTGGCGAAGGATTGATCACAGCAACATGACAACATCCTATGTACAGAATGCCACACGCAGATAGGGGTTAGTGAGACGCTTCAATGCTTTGTCTTGAGAAGATTGCAGTGCAGTCATTGTTCCAGTGAGCACAGCGTCTACTAAGAGTACAATGGCAACAGGTACGTTTTCTTGATCCAAACCATAACATTGCCTAAACCTAGCCATCCTCA
The DNA here is from genome assembly GCA_011038615.1 of Limnodynastes dumerilii. NCBI lineage: Eukaryota > Metazoa > Chordata > Amphibia > Anura > Limnodynastidae > Limnodynastes > Limnodynastes dumerilii. The sequence goes on from WWET01001170.1 coordinate 91,686, forward strand.
ACCCTGCAGCTTAACCTTAACCCTCCCCTAACCATCCTAGTCTCACAGCCTAACCCTCAGCTAACCTTAACCCTCCCCTAATCATCCTAGTCTCACAGCCTAACCCTCAGCTAACCTTAACCATCCTCATCCTGCAGCCTAACCTTAACCCTCCCCTAACTATCCTAGTCTCACAGCTTAACCCTCAGCTAACCTTAACTATCCTCATCCCGCTGCTTATCCTTAACCCTCTCCTCAGCCTAAGCATCCCGATCCCTCAGCCTAACCTTAACCCAACCCCCTCTGGAGCCTAACCCCTAACCAGCAACCTTGTTGAAATAAGAGGATTGGATTTGCTCCCCTTTCTGGCATTTAACTATTCCGTACAGAAAAAATGTCGCCTGTATCAATGCCGATAAAACGCCACTGCAACAGCAACTACATCCCTGCAGACAGGAGTGCTACACATTTTACTCCTCTTGAGCAGATTCGGACATTGAGATATCATAGATGTACGTTCTCTGCGACCTGCAGCCCGAGCACTGACCACCCAGGGACTGGATACTAGTGCAGTGAATCATCCTAGTCTCACAGCCTAACCCTCAGCTAACCTTAACCATCCTCATCCCACTGCCTAACCTTAACCCTCTCCTCAGCCTAAGCCTCCCCATCCCTCAGCCTAACCTTAACCCAACCCACTCTGGAGCCTAACCCCTAACCAGCAACCTTGTTGAAATAAGAGGATTGGATTTGCTCCCCGTTCTGGCATTTAACTATTCTGTACAGAAAAAATGTCGCCTGTATCAATGCCGATAAAACTCCATCGCAACAGCAACTACATCCCTGCAGACAGGAGTGCTACACATTTTATTCCTCTTGAGCAGATTCGGACATTGGGATATCATAGATGTACGTTCTCTGCGACCTGCAGCCCGAGCACTGACCACCCAGGGACTGGATACTAGTGCAGTGACCATACCGGCTGGACTATAGCGATAAGCGAGCAGTGGGGGGAATCGGAGAATGTTGTCTGTGGCTCCACCATGCACTATTTTTAAGATCTTACTTAAGACAGGAAACATTCTCAGCTTGTAATCGGTATTTGGTTGCAGCTTCTCTTGTAAACACTCAGACCTGATTAAAAGAGCGGGGGCGGCTCTGTCTTTAACCCTTCGCCAGCCAGAACTTCCTTCCTTGAAGCAAGCATAGCTACAAAGGTGCCCCATGCAGGGAACGGTCTGTCTATCCTCCAACCAAATCACTTCAAGCTAAAGGTGGATCAACTACCCAGAGCTTGTATCATTCACAGTCATTTCCAAATCAACAGCACAAAAAAAGGGAGGTTATCCACTTATTCTTCTCTACCTGACGTCACTGCAGCCAGTAACAGATAGCTGGATTTCTGGAATATATTTTTAGGGAATGGGGTTCCTTGTGGCACAAACACATTGTAGTATTGGCTGCTTTAAACTAAAGTTTTTGTAAAAAAAAAACAAAAAACAGTTTTTGCATTATTCCACATTCTTGTCGTCTTCTTTTAAGTGAACTGAACCAATGCAGTAAATTCACACAACAGAGAAATAGGTAGTGTGGATTCGATCTGGTACTAAATCTGCCTAGCATCAGCTAAAACTCCACAAGCATCCCCCCAATCATACAAGACAGGAGAAAACCACAACATTCTAAGCTTTGAAACAGACTGGGAACGGAAAAGGCCCCTGCACTAGCTCTTATTACAAGTGTTTAATGGCCGAGCCAAGCCCGGTGCTAATGCTCGACTTCTGTGTGTTTGCATTTTCCATTTTTATTGAGATTGATTTAATTATAAGTAATAAGTAGGACTAATGTTTAACATTAACTTATTCTTCTATTATAATTATTCTGGAAACAGAGCTACGTTTCCTTTACATTTCAATGCGTAGCGTAATTACCAGGCACCCCCCTCGCTCGTACTTTTGCCATTTTACGCTTTCCAAAGCGTAACTCCTGTCGGCCGTAATGGCTGCACATACTTCCACGCCTAAGCCCGCCCATACTGTGCGATTTAAATGCCTCACTCCGCCTTTGAAGCGTAATTCCAGGTGTCGTAGAGCTGGCCCGTCCCTTCGTTCGTAGTTACGCTCTTGATAAAAGGACGGTACGTACATTCTGCGTGCATGCGCTGTACATATAAAATAGCGTTTTTACGTTTGCGGCTAGCGTAAACATGATAGCGGACTTAGCTCTGGATCTGGCAAATTATTATAATGAAACTAATATTAATATTTTTAATTACAGTTAAAAAAAAAAAAACTTTTCCTGACCCCAAGTGCTGAAAACATCTCCATATGGCCACAGACACCGCCATGAAATGGAAATTGTGTACGGAAATTTCTTTCCATATCTTTTTACACATGAATGAACGGTGTAGTTCACATCTAGTAATCATAAAGGGGATATAGAAAATATACACACAAATGATACATATAAAAAAATATTATGATTTAACATTAAGAACTAGAGAAGCCAAACACCTCTGATCTCTGAAAACTGACCACATTTGACAGTTTTGATTACCATTTATTTCCATTGTGTGTTGTGTGGGAAGATTATAGAGCAGTGTGACGCTACTTTTTTTCAGAGATCAGACATATTTGACATTCCAAGTTCTTAATGTTCTGTCATAATATTTTTGGTAGACTATCTAATATCTGAATGAACAATGTGCCTATGACTGCAGGAGACGTGTCTTCAGAGGGAGAGAGAAGCGATAATAAGAAGCTATGTACTGACCTTAAAGTGTCAAGTTATGTTAATTGGACAAGACGTGGCAAGACATGTACCCATCACATGACACCAGCGTCTCCGGCTGACTGGTTTGTAAAAGTTTGTTACTGCTGTGGAATAGTAGGGAAACCTCTATTCCAATTTACAAGATTCCAGTGCTTAGTAAGCATTCAATAACAGGACACTAAACAAAAAAGGTGAAAGGAAAGCGAAGAACTACTTTATATGCAGTACAAATGAGCAGAAGCAACTGCTGCTTATTGTAATAAGATTGCTAAAACTACGACAAGGCTAAGAGGCTACAGGAAAATGGCCGTCAGCATGAACAGTGCACCAATGTGCATAGGACGGCTAAAAGTGTAATCAGAGAGTTGGTTGGCTCACAAAATATTGTTATTTAATTCACTCGGGAATTACAGAAAACCTGGGCACACACCTAAGTCTCAGGCCTATTATGTGATTGTAGAGCACTTGAAACAATATCACAACAATGCGTACACTCCAATGATTGGAAATTTTAGTAACACGTGATTGTTTGGTTTTATGAACATCGTAAATATCATTACCACCCATGGCACCATGATAGTTGTACACACTACCCAACTTTGCCTGTCTGTCCAGCATCTCTGGCACCTCCTGTGCAGCAGACAGATGTGTGTACGGTGTCAGTTGTTTCAGTAGTTGGTTAGGAGAGGAGGGGATCTCAGATCTGCTGGTAAATTGGTAATGTGTGTGCATGAATTGGCTGCTCTTTTGGACCTACAATTCGTCAGTGAGAGTCACTGTATTGCACAGATGTGAACCCAGATTAAGTGTCCCAATGGTTATATGCAGCCATTAGCTCTCTAGGTAGTAGCTGATTAAAGGCCATACATGAAAAGCAATAATAAATAAGGATTAAGAGGGATATTGTGGCATCACTAAAGTGTAAAGTTATGTAATAAAGTTATCCAACTTATACCAATCAGTCAGTACCTAAAGGTTTCTAGTGAAATACAGAAGAATATATAGAGGAACTATGAACTCCCAGAGCAGCATTAAGGGAAAGGAGAAACGCTATAATCATTTTACTAGTGGTATTTATCTATATTTGCTCCTCTCGCTTCATCAAGCAAGACAGTACACGGAGGAGCCG
>WWET01001170.1:105206-121187 GCA_011038615.1 Limnodynastes dumerilii
GTCCTGCGCATGTGCAGTGTTTCTCATGTCCTGCGCATGTGCAGTGTTTCTCATGTCCTGCGCATGTGCAGTGTTTCTCATGTCCTGAGCATGTGCAGTGTTTCTCATGTCCTGCGCATGTGCAATATTTCTCATGTCGGCACTGACATTTTTCTAAGTCCTGATTGAGAGATACTGCGCATGTGCAGTACTTCATTCAGGGATCGCACAGAGGAGAAGCACAGCACGACGGTCCCATCGCGGGACCTCGGAGGAGGAGTGAGTATTAATAAATCATGTGAAGGAAGCTGCCAGGCTCGCTGCGATGATAAGTGAGCCTGATGCAGCTTCCTTCACAGGGAACGAGGAAGGTAAGTTAATAGAGCCCTATATCAGGAGTTTGGTGTGAGCACAGTGTATGCGCAATCTAAGAATATTTTATAATTAGAACTAGAGCTGGATACACACTGGAGGATTATCTAATGATTAATAATCAGATAGCTACGACATCTTACCAGTGTGTACTGTCTCACGATGCTGCAGAATGGTTAGTAATTGCATCGTACTACGTGATTAGATTTTGGGGAGCTACTCATTTTTTTCCGCTCTGTCTTTTACTTTCACTTTCATTCTTATCATTGTCGCAGAAAGGGCTTATGGGAAAGAATAGAGACCAATCCTGCAGGGAGTCGTTTCAGTGTGTATGGTACAATCGATAAGTATGTTGGATTGTTGAAAAAGACAAAAGTTGTCAAAGCTCCAGGAATTTTTCAATAGAGTTGGCAAAACTCCCGGATCTGTGCTTGAGGCCTTGATTTAATGTAAATCACACCCTCTAAACCTGATCGTTATTAAGGATGGGATGGGCTGGACTTGATTACCGCAAATCCCACCCCATCTTTAGTAATCCTATGGGTGCTAGTTTTGATTAAGCATGGGGCGGGGTTTCATGTGTCATTTGCATAAGCCCCACCCCCAAAGTGTTGTTGTACATGGCCATCGGCAGCTATACAAAAAAAATACTGGTGTGTAACCAACTTTATTTACAAAACCAGGGATGAGATAGCAACTAAGGATGAGACAAGAAACCCCTAACCAGGAATTAATTCAGAGCAGTAGAAAGAGATTGTGGCAAGGAATATCATCCAGGAAACAGCTTATCAGAATCAGGGTGAGGATCTTCCTCTGCCTGCCCACAACCAGTGTGACAAATTGTGACATAAGCCCTGCGGATGTGACAACACCACTGAGGTTGGGAAGGGAAGGGGGGGGGGGAAGCAACCACAGCCAGATGTAAATAGTCACAGTAAAGAAAGAGACTGATGTTTATTATAAAGGCCTAGTAAGATTAGCTGGAGAGAGCCGCAGATGACAATCCTTTATCCTATTTATCCATGCTGCACATGTTTACATTGTGATTGCTGTCATACAATCAGCTAGTACTAGTGTTTGTACTTAGTGGCAATTTTGGGCTTTGTTTTATTATAGCGGTGCATTGGACACCCATCACTTCATGCAAAAGTGGGACAGGCGTCTCCCACCACAGTTCTGTATAACACACACCGGGGGTGTTGGAATTGTGGGCAGCCAATCAGAACATTAAAAACATAGCGGTTTTGGGGGGGGGGTTTATGTGTCAGTATGTAATTTTTAGCTTGAAAGGCAAGAAATCAGGGTTTCAGTGATTCACTCCCCAGATGTGACAGGGGTACGGTGAAGTGGCAGGTGAAAGCTTGTAAGTAGCAGTGGTTATGAATAGGTGGGTGGGTGGTGATGGTACTGCTGGATTAGTCATGCAGACACATGTGAGCTCCTCTGACTGACTCCAACACTGAGAGCTGGTGATACAGGTGCGTCTGTCTGGTCAAAGTACATCAGCGCAAATAAGGGTTTTTAAAGGGGGGGGCAAATTAGGGTTTTGGCCGTGGCATACTATACAAAGCACATGTGGGGTATATTAGGGGTACAGCAGGGTTGCCAATTCTCTATTTCTCCGTCCTTGTTCTGTGTTCAGTGTTCGCCGTCACAGGTCAGTCTCTTCTGATCCAGTTTTTTCCCGCTTCCTACTCCATCTTGTCCTCTCCTCTTCACTCCATCTTGGTCTTTAATCTTCTTCTCCCAGGCATTGCCTCCAGGGGGGCCACGACCTGCTGGGTGTCCTGCCGCTTAGACTATCCCCACCATCAGGGGCTCTAGTGAAAACCAGGCCCTAGGTAGACTCCGCACCCTGATTGCGGCATCCGTTTTCATAACACGAACGTAACACTAATGCTACTACCATCGTATGGAACTTAGTTCAGTATGATGGCATTTACAAGGGAAGAGGCTGTGGTTTTCCTCCACCCGCCAAGGTGAGCGGAGGGAAGCATGTAAATTGTACAGTGAAAGAGGTTTTCCCAACTTACGAGCGGATCAACGGTCGGACGTATCAGAGAGTGTGACTTAAGGCTATGGCAGCGTAAGTCACCCTAGTTTCGCATAATAGAGGAGAGTAACGGGGGAGTTTACTCCCATCTCTCGTTCGGATGGACAGACTCCTGCACACACAGAAAGCGTGCGGGATTCCGGATCCGGTCCCAAGACCGTGGCTCACATAGACACCAGCTGCATCAGACAACGCCGTCACTCACATAAACAGTACTGGTTACACAGGGCTCCTACGGGAGCCCTGTAGGGCCAATTCTGTTTCACTGAATGACGCTGAGCGAAAATATGCGGCAGCATCATTAATGGAAACAGATTTGGTCCTACAGGGCTCCTGTAGGAGCGTTCTATAACCAATATGTGAGTGAGGCAGTTAGGGCAGAATAGGAATCCGGGGTCTGATCCACGCACGCTTGTAAGCAAACGCTGTTCATAAGCGTAAAATCGGCAGAAAAAACGCACCGTGCATGCGCCTAGTGACAACTTCCGGTAGTAACACACTGTTTTTCGTAGCGGCGATCGTATACTTTGCACAGTATGTACAGTACGGCCGTGCTAAGCATCGTTAATTGAACGTACGCACAGCCGCGGGTACGAACACAAAAGTTAGGGTAGGGTTTGCCGAGCGTATGGAAGCTAAATTAGGCATGAGCAAGGGGAGTGCCTATTGCCGTGCATCGGTGGTACGTTCAGCGTTAATACGCTACGTACAGGAGCATAGGTCTGGATCAGGCCCCTGGACACACATCCAAGATTCAGAATTTGAGGCTGGACACACAATAAAGGGGCAGAAGTGGTTGGCTGGGTACATACAAGGGGACGGAAATTATGAGCTTGACCCAAGAGAGTGCTAAATACAATTTTTCCACCCCGGGATCCATTAGGTCAAGAAACGGCTCTGCCAACAACTATGGAAAGAGCCAAAACATGCAGCCTGGAAAAAGTTTTTTCATGGAAGGTAATCAAGAAATATGACCAGGTCTGTAGGTCTTCCATTTAAAACAAGAAACATTTAATTGGATGTGCAGGTAAAACATTTGGAAGGATCCCATTTAATGTGTTCTTACCGGGGGCCAGATCCAGACCTACACAAATGATATGCCCTTGTGTGTAGCGTATTTACACCAGTGTACCTGCGATGCACGCCCCTAGGCACTCCTCTTGCTCGTACTTACTTTTGCCAACCAAACCTACCCTAACTGCTGTCGTCCATAGTCTCCATGCGTAGCACGCCATACTAACGATTTAAATGCCCCACCCCGCCCCCGAAGCGTAATTACGGGTGTAGTATGGCTGGCACGCCCCTTCGCGCATTGTTACGAAGCTGTTACGGTCAAGGCCCATACGCTTTGAGTTACGTTGCGTAACATCTGCCACGCTCATGTGCAGTAAGTACTAATGGGCGCTTTTACGCTCACTGCAAGTGTAAAATCACGGGCAACCATTGGTCTGGATCAGCCCCCAGGGGTGTAACTAGAACTTTATAAGCCCCATAGCAGAAATTTGAAGGGGCTCTTTCAAGAAGCAGTGGGCCCCAGCTGTACAAATGGTTAGTACGGGTACAGTGAGGTGATTGCCGGGTCCGCTAATGTGCCAGGCCTGACAGCAATTACACCCTCTATAGTTACGCTCTTGGGTCCGGATTCACAGTTACGTAGTTTTCGTCTTACATACGTTGTTTTAAGAATTGAGCTACTACACATGCGTAGTAGCCTAGTTACGCTATCTACATACCATTTCTGTACTGTACACATGCGTAGTAGCTTAGTTACGCTATCTACGTACCATTTCTGTACTGTACACATGCGTAGTAGCTTAGTTACGCTATCTACGTACCATTTCTGTACTGTACACATGCGTAGTAGCTTAGTTACGCTATCTACGTACCATTTCTGTACTGTACACATGCGTAGTAGCTTAGTTACGCTATCTACGTACCATTTCTGTACTGTACACATGCGTAGTAGCTTAGTTACGCTATCTACGTACCATTTCTGTACTGTACACATGCGTAGTAGCTTAGTTACGCTATCTACGTACCATTTCTGTACTGTACACATGCGTAGTAGCTTAGTTACGCTATCTACGTACCATTTCTGTACTGTACACATGCGTAGTAGCTTAGTTACGCTATCTACGTACCATTTCTGTACTGTACACATGCGTAGTAGCTTAGTTACGCTATCTACGTACCATTTCTGTACTGTACACATGCGTAGTAGCTTAGTTACGCTATCTACGTACCATTTCTGTACTGTACACATGCGTAGTAGCTTAGTTACGCTATCTACGTACCATTTCTGTACTGTACACATGCGTAGTAGCTTAGTTACGCTATCTACGTACCATTTCTGTACTGTACACATGCGTAGTAGCTTAGTTACGCTATCTACGTACCATTTCTGTACTGTACACATGCGTAGTAGCTTAGTTACGCTATCTACGTACCATTTCTGTACTGTACACATGCGTAGTAGCTAAGTTACGCTATCTACGTACCATTTCTGTACTGTACACATGCGTAGTAGCTAAGTTACGCTATCTACGTACCATTTCTGTACTGTACACATGCGTAGTAGCTAAGTTACGCTATCTACGTACCATTTCTGTACTGTACACATGCGTAGTAGCTAAGTTACGCTATCTACGTACCATTTCTGTACTGTACACATGCGTAGTAGCTAAGTTACGCTATCTACGTACCATTTCTGTACTGTACACATGCGTAGTAGCTAAGTTACGCTATCTACGTACCATTTCTGTACTGTACACATGCGTAGTAGCTAAGTTACGCTATCTACGTACCATTTCTGTACTGTACACATGCGTAGTAGCTAAGTTACGCTATCTACGTACCATTTCTGTACTGTACACATGCGTAGTAGCTAAGTTACGCTATCTACGTACCATTTCTGTACTGTACACATGCGTAGTAGCTAAGTTACGCTATCTACGTACCATTTCTGTACTGTACACATGCGTAGTAGCTAAGTTACGCTATCTACGTACCATTTCTGTACTGTACACATGCGTAGTAGCTAAGTTACGCTATCTACGTACCATTTCTGTACTGTACACATGCGTAGTAGCTAAGTTACGCTATCTACGTACCATTTCTGTACTGTACACATGCGTAGTAGCTAAGTTACGCTATCTACGTACCATTTCTGTACTGTACACATGCGTAGTAGCTAAGTTACGCTATCTACGTACCATTTCTGTACTGTACACATGCGTAGTAGCTAAGTTACGCTATCTACGTACCATTTCTGTACTGTACACATGCGTAGTAGCTAAGTTACGCTATCTACGTACCATTTCTGTACTGTACACATGCGTAGTAGCTAAGTTACGCTATCTACGTACCATTTCTGTACTGTACACATGCGTAGTAGCTAAGTTACGCTATCTACGTACCATTTCTGTACTGTACACATGCGTAGTAGCTAAGTTACGCTATCTACGTACCATTTCTGTACTGTACACATGCGTAGTAGCTAAGTTACGCTATCTACGTACCATTTCTGTACTGTACACATGCGTAGTAGCTAAGTTACGCTATCTACGTACCATTTCTGTACTGTACACATGCGTAGTAGCTAAGTTACGCTATCTACGTACCATTTCTGTACTGTACACATGCGTAGTAGCTAAGTTACGCTATCTACGTACCATTTCTGTACTGTACACATGCGTAGTAGCTAAGTTACGCTATCTACGTACCATTTCTGTACTGTACACATGCGTAGTAGCTAAGTTACGCTATCTACGTACCATTTCTGTACTGTACACATGCGTAGTAGCTAAGTTACGCTATCTACGTACCATTTCTGTACTGTACACATGCGTAGTAGCTAAGTTACGCTATCTACGTACCATTTCTGTACTGTACACATGCGTAGTAGCTAAGTTACGCTATCTACGTACCATTTCTGTACTGTACACATGCGTAGTAGCTAAGTTACGCTATCTACGTACCATTTCTGTACTGTACACATGCGTAGTAGCTAAGTTACGCTATCTACGTACCATTTCTGTACTGTACACATGCGTAGTAGCTAAGTTACGCTATCTACGTACCATTTCTGTACTGTACACATGCGTAGTAGCTAAGTTACGCTATCTACGTACCATTTCTGTACTGTACACATGCGTAGTAGCTAAGTTACGCTATCTACGTACCATTTCTGTACTGTACACATGCGTAGTAGCTAAGTTACGCTATCTACGTACCATTTCTGTACTGTACACATGCGTAGTAGCTAAGTTACGCTATCTACGTACCATTTCTGTACTGTACACATGCGTAGTAGCTAAGTTACGCTATCTACGTACCATTTCTGTACTGTACACATGCGTAGTAGCTAAGTTACGCTATCTACGTACCATTTCTGTACTGTACACATGCGTAGTAGCTAAGTTACGCTATCTACGTACCATTTCTGTACTGTACACATGCGTAGTAGCTAAGTTACGCTATCTACGTACCATTTCTGTACTGTACACATGCGTAGTAGCTAAGTTACGCTATCTACGTACCATTTCTGTACTGTACACATGCGTAGTAGCTAAGTTACGCTATCTACGTACCATTTCTGTACTGTACACATGCGTAGTAGCTAGTACTGTTATTGTTTTCTTTATTTACTTTATTTATTTATTTGTTTTATTGGTGTTCTTAGTACAATTAAATTATTGCTATTCATATTTACCTCCATATCTGCGCTCTTTTGCTCTTTGTTTATTTTGGGGTTTTAGGTTAGGCTATAGAGAAGGGAGGGTTAGGGTCAGGCTAGGGAGAAGGGAGGGTTTGGGTCAGGCTGTGGGGAAGGGATGGTTTGGGTCAGGCTGTGGGGAAGGGAGGGTCAGGGTTAAAATTAGTGAATGGGTAGTTGTTTTTTACTTACCTATCGGAACACTGTGTTCGCGTGTTCGGTGCTGCGGGGATCAATTGCTATGCCTCATCAAGGCATAAGTAATCACTATCCCAGCCAGGTCGGAACTTGCTGGGAGAGAACGGCCCCTTAAACTCACCCACAGCCTGCACATATATTCAGCATTCCAAAAAAAACTCTACCTCTAGGCAGGGCTTGTGCTAGGTCTCTGGGCACCCTAGGCAAAGTTTCAGGCTGTCACCCCCCAGCTCCCCCTGCAGTGCTACTGTGTCATGTCGACCCTGGGTTACAATGTTCCTGTGCCCTTCATCCTCCACTCAGGCCCAGCACTTTAGGCAGCTGACTGATCCTGCCAAGTGACAGGGCCCCGTGTCCAAGGACTTCTAATAGTAACCCTGATTCAGAGTTTTGCTCAGGGGCGGAACTACCATTGGTGCAACGGCACCGGGGCTCATGCTGATACAAAGGCCCACAGCTATCATCACCGCACGGCCGAAGCTCCCCACGTGGGATATCATCAGGGCCATCAGTTGTGGGCCCACAACTCGCTAGTTCTGCCTCTGCTTTCCTCTCTTATTTTCAATCTCTGAATCTGGTTCTTTGAAGGTAAGTTACTCCTGGGCAAAACCATGCTGATTGCAGGGGAGTCATATTTAATCTGTTGCAAACAGTATTGAGAGGTGATGTTTCCTATCCCAAGTCTAAATAACAGTGTGATGGTAAAGCTGGTCAGTATCTGTGTGCAGTAAACAATAGCAAAGTACTCTCCCTGCACGCAAACAATAACAGTCATTTGACTCCCCCTGAAACCAACATGGTTTTGCCCAGGTGTATCTTTCCTCTTTTAGGACCTGATTCACACTTAAGAAGCTTCTTAAAATAAGAACTTAAAGTCACTCCTGGGCTAAACCATGTTGATTGCAGGGGAGTCATATTTTATCTGTTGCAAACAGTACTAGTGTTGAGAGGTGATATTTCCCAGCCCAAGTCTAAATAACAGTGTGATAGTAAAGCTGGTCAGTATCTGTGTGCAGTAAGCAATTCAAAGATATATCCCTGCATGCAAAGAATACAATTACCTTGACTCCCCCTGAAAACAACATGGTTTTGCCGAGGAGTGACTTTAAGTTCTTATTTTAAGAGCTTTCTTAAGTCTGAATCAGGTCCTTAGGGCTGTATTCAGAGAACCGTTTGCGCGGCGAGTCCTGTGCGTATTTTTTAGGTTTGTTTCAACTGCGCATGCATAGTAACTTTATTTACGGAGTTCACGTAGACTATACGTGCGGAAGTGCCTCACAAACAGACTTGTGAATCGCACGTGGGTAAATACGCACGGATCTCCCACGTTAAAATACAAATTTGAGAATTTAAATTAAAATGGGCGGGGAGAGCCATTTTAATGAAGGAGTGTGGGCCAGGTGTGGGTGCGGTTAGATAGATACACACGTACGGGAAAACTGGACGCACGCAAATGCAAAGATAAGGCAAGTCCAGACACTCGGAAGTCACATAAAACCCGTCCGTGTGAGGGGAGTGTCAGGGGTGTGGCCTTGCTGCGTCCGTGTGAATAATTGCGTACTTTTTTCGGACGGTTCTCTGAATACGGCCCTTAGGCCCTTATTCACACCTAAGAAACCGACGCCTCTTAGGTGCGTGACCTGAGTAAAGCACCTACTGCGCCTGCGTAGTAGGTCCTTTATGCAATCTACGTACCAGATTGCCTCTGGGCGGTCTTTAAAGACCGTGCAGAGTATTTTAGGTAAAAAGAGGTGGCGTCATGCGGTCTCGGGGAGGGTTTGGGAAAAAGTGGGAGGGGGAAGGGATTTAGACTAAACACTATTATATCCGCACTGAAATGCATTAGTGGTTGTTTTTAGGGTGTTGTTGCCACACCCTTATATCTGCTGCGATTTGTCACCTTCAAAATTATTACGTCTAGCAGATGTCCCAATACTCCAAGCGCCAATTCTGAGATATCTGCTTCTTCCAGGGATTTAGATTAGCCGTGGAACGCGGTGAGAGACAATAGGGTAAATCCAGACCTACGGGCTAGTTACGTTAGAACGCATAGCGTATTTATGCTAGCGTCATTTCTATGCACTCCCCTCGCTCGTATGTACTTTGCCCATTTTACGCTTCTTCAAAGCGTAAGTACTGACATACGTAATGGATTCACTTACGTAAAGGCCAAACCCGGCCCATACTGTACAATTTAAATGTCTCCCTCCGCTTACCAAACATAACTACGGGTGTTGTATGGATGAACCCGCCCCTTTTCACAGTTACGCTGATGGTACGTGAGTTCAGAGTTACGTGACGTAACATCTGCCGAGCGCATGCGCAGTAAATACTAATGGGCGATTTTACGTCAGCGGCTAGCGTACGTAGGTCTGGATCTGGGCCAATGTCCTTGCGGACATTGCACGGATTGTTAAGGTAGCCCTATGGCACTCGTAAGTGGCATAAGGTGCCTAAAAAGGGGGACAGGATGGGGGCAGGAAGGGTAAGTTAGATGCGGGTCTGTCCACGCCTAACTCACATCGGATCTTAGAATATGGTCCTTATTTCCAATCTCTGAATTAGGGCGAGTATGTGTAACCTGTGACAAATTGTATACTCATCCATTCATAAAATAAAAATTCTGAGAGGGCTCGCATTCAAAATAGGGACAGCTTTCGGCTGTCCCTAATTTGCAATGCTTCTTAGGTGTGAATACGGTACTCTATCTTTAAAATAAAAGTCAGAGAATTTGTTACATACATCTTCAGATATATGATAAGCCACCAGCCACTTACATTATACAGATATATGATAAGCCACCAGCCACTTACATTATACATTATACAGATACATGATAAGCCACCAACCACTTACATTATACCTTATACAGATATATGATAAGCCACCAGCCACTTACAAGGCTTCTCTGTTTTGGTCCTAACTCTAATACTGTCAGAGTCCCATATGGGTCATATATCATGTATTTTTTAATTGAGCACTAGGAACAACAAAACAGAGAAGCCATGTAAGTGGCTGGTGGCTTATCATATATCTGTATAAGGTATAATGTAAGTGGTTGGTGGCTTATCATGTATCTGTATAACGTATAATGTAAGTGGTTGGTGGCTTGTCATATATTTGCAAATATATATATATATATAAACAGGTTAAAGCAAGGCACTCAGGAGACTTGTAGCAAGAAGAAGCCCCTTAGGCATTTAGCCTTCCCGTAAGCTGTTTCTGCAATTTCCATTGAAGAGCACCTGAAGCAGCTGCATTACTAGAAGGAGTGACGGTACATTTGGAATATATATATATGCACCATGGGCACCCACCAGATTCACCCTGGCCCGCATGGAGGCCACAGACACCTTGCCTGACCTTTGCCATAGTGATCTGCGTTGACAGCCTGGCAAGGTATGTGAGTGTGGGTGTTAGGCAACAATGGCTACACAAATTTGAACTGCTTTTGTATTGCAAAGGTGCAGGAACATAAAAAAGACAAAAAGTTATTTTTATTTTAAATTATTTTATTAATTTGGAAAATATAATTGGGGGCAGTATTTGGTTTTATTTGCCCTGGCTGTCATCAACCCTAATTACACCACTGGTACTTTTACAGGACAATTATTCCTGTCTGTACCGGACGTATAACATATACATCTGGTGTTTAGCGATTTTTACTATTGCGTATGCGTAGTCATTTTTTAACATAATCTACGTACCCTATTCTTACGTAGATTCTGTAAATGCAGTCTGAAAGAAAATCGCTAAACACCGGACATATACTCTGAATACGAGCCTGTAGGAGCAGGAGCCAAATCTAGTTCTCTCTTGCATATACAGACAATGCCACTGACTACAGCACGCAGCAGACCACAGAGGAGGCAGAATCCTTATAATGAAGAGAATTGCAGAGTTTATTTATAGACACATAATAGAGATGAGCTCATAGTGAAATCCCCCAACACGGAGAAAGACTGGGTGTGATCTGCACTGCATGGGGACAGCTCACCCCACTTCCTCTTTTGGGCTGAGGTTTCAGTACTGCTGAATGAAGACACTGACAGACTTGTATCATTAAACATCTTCACTGACTATTTTATTTAGCCCTTTACACATTTAATGACAACCCCCCCCTTCCCTAAAGCCATACAAACCTCCAATCTCCCCCATCCCAAATCTGGAATCTTGTTCAATAGTGTCAGCAGCCATTATTACCCTATAACCATGTGACAATCCATCCTTCTTTATATGCCTCCTTCTTCATCTTTTTTTACCATATTGCATACCCTCCAACATGACCCATTCCATTAGGTACAAAATACTCTGCTCATCTGTTTCCAACTATCAGTTACTACGGTAACCATTTTTGTTAAAGAGTCAAATAGTTTTTTAAATATCAGTTAAGTCATTTAAACCTAGTGAGTGACAGTTGGAAGCTCAGGTGCGGAGTATATTGTACCTAATGGAAGGGGACTATGTTGGCGGGTATGATATTGTAATAGTATACATTTGTATAGTATAGTAATATTGTAGATAGTGCAGGGTTGCTGACTCTCCTGGAACATCCGGGAGACTTCCGAAATTTGAGCAGTTCTCCCAGTATACTGGGAGAGCCTGCATTTCATATCTCCCGCAGAGTGCTTGTGATTTCATGAGAACCTCTGCCTCAAGTCCTGCACCCCTGCAATTTGTGTCATCAAGCGTCACCCCCATCCATAGCAAACCTAAAAATTGGGTAATTGGTAATCAGGGGGGTGGGGCTTAATGCCACAATTTGTATAAATCACATCATGAAGCCCCACCCCTGCAGGCAAGCTATTAAAAGTCTGCAACCCTGAGATCGTGCGCAGTCCACTTTTTGTGGGGGGCACCTGGGGTTCTCAGAACCACCATTCAGGTGCTGGTTTACAACTTAACGGGGGGGCAATAAAGGGCAACTGGTCCCAGCTGTCACGGTGGAACGAATCGCCAATAAGGTAAGCACAGCCGCTTGTAAGTCCATTAGCATGGAATAGATTTGTGTGCGTTAAATCCTAAGTCCATGCGTGCGAGGTTAGTACATTTCCCCTGCACTTCCTCGTAATACAATTTCATGGCAATTTCATGACTCATCTGGAATATTAGGATCTCCGAAAGATCCAATCAAAAAATCACAGACCGTTTCAAAACCTTTTCAGCATCATTGGACAGTACACACTGGTGAGATATCTGGAGAAACGGTCTCTTCAATGTGTGATTAGTAAGATTATCTATATAGAGAAAAAAGAGGCAATTAGTGTGATAGAGAAAATAAAAAATGATCTCTATTCACCACAGCGCAAAAGGTCTATGGGGTAGATCCAGAACTACGTTTGCCGTACGTTTATTCGCGGAGTGTATTTTCGTGCGCGTAAATTCGCTACACTCCCCTCGGCACACCCCTTGCACGGACGTATTTTGTCAAGATACGCTTTCCAAACCCTACCTTAACTTTTTCAAACGTAACCGCAGTGATCCGCACACGTACGTATTGGCTGGACGAATTCATGCAGCTAAGCACGCCCATACTGTACACTTTAAATACAACCCCCGCCTACTTCACGTATTTCAGACGTATTTTGTTGAAACGTAAAATTGGCACGCCCACACGTAAGTATTTACGTGACACATACGTGAAGGGCCCATACGTTCACAATTACGCTACGTTAATGTGCGTATTTTCTATGGTGCGCATGCGCAGTGGTACATAACAGCGATTTTACGTCTCTGTCACGCGTAAATTCGTTCCGAGGCGTTGTTCAGGATCAGGCCCTATGTATGTATTAACAATGGTTGAAACCAAGAGCTGCTGTTAAAGTATCAGGCTACAGGTATGCCTGAAAATATATAAGAGAAACAAAAATACAAACATATTGCAGCTTAATTAAGGTTTCACCAGAATAAATAAAATTGTAAAAAAATATGTATGTAGAAAACCAGGATGAACTGAATAGACAATAGAAAACGATGGGTTTAAAATAAACACTTTTAATAATTAAACAGATAAAACATTAAATAATGGCTATGCTTGCACTCAAAAGATATATGCATCAAATATTTAGCATAAGAGATATGCATCAGATATTTAGCATAAGCCAATGAATAAGTCCGTAGTTGCTTGTTTAGATACTCTAATAACCTGTGTAATATAGCTGAATTTTTCATGGAGTGAATTGCAAATAAGATGAGAAGACAGTTATAAAGTTATGTGTGCACACAATTAGTTACCACATGAGTTGATGTTCAGAGCGGGATTAGGAGCTCAGATGCCGAGTCCCAAAGCCAGATAAAGGATCACAAACCGCAGCCTCCTTCCATAGGTTGCTACGATAGTAATGAAGCTTCTGTGTCGGCTGAAAAGATTAAAAAGTGCTCTAGACGCGCTGACACTGTGGGTTTCTTGCGATTGATATTGTATCAAGGAATTAGTAAGTCTCCACGAGTTGCAATAAAGAACAAAGTTGATATAACGGATGGCACAGGTTTCCAGGTATCACAAGTAGTGTTTTAAAAGGTTCTGGCGACGCGTTTCGTTCTGATTAAGAACTTTTTCAAGCCACAAAGGAAGTGCAAGATTATCTGCTGAAAAAAGCCCCAGGGGCTGATTTAGAGATGCACTTACACCTCTTTTTAGGTGCAAGTGTACAGCTCGGCTAAACCATTAACCATTAGGGGTGTTAATTAATTTAAACATTTTTGAATGCAGGGAAAAAACATTAATTTTACACATAGAAGTAAAATACTGCATAGCTTTATGTTTATTCTACAACATAGAGTTGAGCTAAGAAACTTCACCTAATTTTAATTCTGGTTTTACAATTTAAATCTTCCTCCCCTTGCAATTCAACATGGTATTGTCAAGGTCTACATTTGCACCTAAAAAAAGGTGGAAGTGCAACTCTGAATCAGCCTTCCAGTGCCTACCCAGCCTTAAGGTCCATAAACTTTACAGTTTTTTGGTTTTTTTTTAACGATTATTGTTAAAATCAACTGATAAAAGAGTGTTTTGAATTGTACTGTGTATGTGTGTATGCTGCTATAATCATACCCCATCATTGCAAAGTGCACAAACTCGTTTGATCACGTCTATTAAAAAGCTTACTTTTAATGATCAAGCCATTCAATAATAAAGGCTCAACCGAAAATCGCTTGTAGTGTGTATGCAGGCTGAGCGACGATTAAAATGTTCTATAATATCATCCATGGTTTAAAAAGTTGTAGTGTGTATGGGGCTTTACTGTTGGATTTAAATGCCTCCACCCACTAACCCACCGTGCGCAGACCATGTCACAGAGAATGTCCCAGCATGCAACGCAGCATCAAGTGTACTGCATTCCAATGTATATTAGACCTGTTCACGCATGCGCCATCTACTCATAATGGGAACTTATTCAGTGTGAATGTGCAAGTTTCCTGTCATTATTAGATCTGAATTTGTTCCAGTGTGGCATATAATGAACTGTAGGAGAGATTGGGGGTTTATGAAAGACTGCTGTATTTTGGGGGTAGTGGGGGCACAATTATATCATGTTATAACTTGAGTGAGTACCAGTACTTTTATCAGCCCATTTCAATTGACCACAAAGGAGTAGATCCAGACCTAAGTTGTTTTTACGTTAGCGTAGCGTAATTTACTCGATTTATGTTTGCCAATCCCTACCTTAACTTTAGCTCAGGCTGGCGTTAGTAGTAAGTATTCCGTTGATGTCACCATATACCCCTCTTTTCCTCCCCCCTAATAGCTGTTATTAGGGGGAGAAAAAGGGGGGTATGTATGGGGAGACCGATAGAATACATAGCTATGTTGCCAGGGTAAGAAAAATAAAAATAAAAAAAATAAAAAATGTAGAACTTAAAAAAAAAATCTTTAAAAAAAATAAAAACATAGAAGATATAAATAAATATTAATAAACTCACTGCCCGAGCGTCCCGTCGGGCTGCAACTGTCCTGGTCCCGGCATGGATACACTGCACACTGCACATGCGCAGAGTTTCTCATGCCAGGACTTGCAGTGTGCATGTGCAGTGTATCTCATGTCCTGAGCATGTGCAGTGTTTCTCATGTCCTGTGCATGTGCAGTGTTTCTCATGTCCTGAGCATGTGCAGTGTTTCTCATGTGGGCACAGAAATTTTTCTAAGTCCCGATTATGAGCTATTGCGCATGTGCACTACTTCATTCATGTATCGCATGAATATGAAGCACTGCGCGGACCCTGCGGATCATCGTGGGACCTCGGAGAAGGGGTGAGTATTTGTAAATAGTGTGAAGGAAGCTGCCAGGCTCGCTGCGATGATAAGCAAACCTGATGCAGCTTCCTTCACAGGGAACGAGGAAGGTAAGTAAATAGAGCCCATAGTTTCAATCCTTATTACAGCCCCTCATATAGTTTCAGTGCTTAGTTCAGCCCCTTATATAGTTTCAGTCCTTATTACAGCCCCCTCATATAGTTTCAGTCCTTATTACAGCCCCCTCATATAGTTTCAGTGCTTATTACAGCCCCCTCATATAGTTACAGTCCTTATTACAGCCCCTTATATAGTTTCAGTGCTTAGTGCAGCCACTCATATAGTTTCAGTCCTTAGTGCAGCCCCTCATATAGTCTCAATCCTTATTACAGCCCCTCATATAGTTTCAGTCCTTAGTGCAGCCCCTTCATA
>WWET01001170.1:180958-198671 GCA_011038615.1 Limnodynastes dumerilii
TGGCCCATACGTTCACAATTACGCTACGTTACTGAGCGTATTTTCTATGGTGCGCATGCGCAGTACTTACCAAAAGGCGATTTTACGTCTCCGCCACGCGTAAATTCGCTCACAAGTGTTGTTCTGGATCTGGCCCTTCGTTTGTAACTTTAGTGCAATTTTTAAACTGCGTACCTGTGAGGGTAGATCGTTTCCTCGCACGTATCCTGGACCCTGCCTTAAGCTTTACACACCCGCACAACGTAAAAAGAGTCTGTTGTATATTGAAGGATCGTACGCAGGTGATTAACCAAGCCTTAACGGTACGATTTAACTTCCTCTCCCATCCATCATGCCTATGCCTCGCCATTGGGAAAAGCTTACTGGCGTAGTCCAGATTCGTTTGTAGTGTGTTCTGAATCGTGACCGTCATGTGCAGGGAGTACTCACGCATTCGGAATGTTTTGCATAATTCTTCTATTTGTATGGGGGAGGGGGAGGTGTAAGTCGCTTTTTAAGGGAATATAAAATTACTTTATATTCCGGTTGTCGAATTTTAATAGCTTCCGAACCGGTAGATCCTGGAGGGAAGCCATAGATGCATACAGGGGGCTGGGCTTAATGATGCAATTTATGCAAATCACATCATTAAACTCCGCCCCTTGGCTATAAAATACCCTTTTTTAGTTTTACTAGGGATGGGGCGGGGCTTGATGATGCAAATTACATCATCAAGTCCCTCCCTGTGCCTAGCAACACTAGTAAATTAGTGTTGCCAGGCAGAGGGGCAGGACTTTAGGCACGAATTTCGGAAGTCTCCCGGACATTCCGGGAGAGTCAACAACCCTGGTATATTTACCAGATATCCTGTTTTTGGTGAGAATGCCAAGAGTGGGCGGGACTATACAGAGTTTTGGTGGTTTGGGGGTGGAGCTTAATATGTCCTAAATTCTGGACCATAATTGTTGATAGCTTTTAAATTACTGTTAACAAATGATATATTCTGGTCATAGGAAGTTATTAGACACGTTGTGTTATGACGTTTATTTTTTGGTGCTATTGAAATGCAGAGTTCTTCTGATAACTTTTAAAGCCTGATAAAAAAACTTTTACCATACAACCTGGCTTCTCCATTGTGTGATATACATACCCTCCAATTGTACCTATTTAGCTGCTAAAAAGGCTCCTGTACCAGATTTATGCACAGCAGTTCCCTCACCCCTATACTCACCTTCCAGTCTTGCAGCATATGATCACTATAGCAGAGCTGCGGGGACAGACTCCTACAGCTATGCTAAAGAAATAAGACTCTTCACCTGTGAGTTCTTAGCTCATATGATAAGGTGAAAAATTAGATTTCATACCTTATCATATATGCAAATGAGAGTGGATACAAGCCACGCCTTGTCGGTGGGTCAAGTCACGCCCCCTTCAAGGTGTGGTTTTCAATAAACAAATATTGGAGGGTATGGGTATACGGTATAGCATTTGCCCTTCTGTATCAATTCCCAGTGTCCCATAAAGTGTAAGCTTGTGAGCCGAGACCTCTTACCCACCCAGTCTGTCTGTTACTATCCAGTCTTCTTATAATGATTGTGAAAATTGCTTGGATGTAGTCATGTGACCATATTTAATTAGTCCAGTCTCTAGGCTAACCTTAGACACTTCAGATGAGACTACAAGTTCCAGCATACAGTAAAAGCAAAGCTGGTAACTATCTTGTATCTTTCACAGCACAGTATTCACATATTCACATGTTATTATTAATATTATTTTTATTATTATTATTATTTTAATTATATTATTATTTAAAACTATAATTTTATATTATTTTATTTCAGGGCAGGAAAGGAGCGCAAGAAATCGGATCGTGTGGTCTTGGACTGTCAGGAGAAGGCTTACTGGTTGGTTCACCGACCCCCTGTGAGTGTCATGTTCCTGAATGTTACCCATAAATTCATTCATTATTCACCAATTTCACATTTAAAGAACTCTTCTATGGTGTTGTTTTAGTAGGGTATACTTCTTTTATTATTATTATTATTATTATTATTATTGTTATGCTTTATTTATAGGGCACACAGTGTCTGCAGAGTTGTATTTTATAACTAAAGTTGTGCATAACTAAAATACAAAAGAATGAATGAAGTGCATAAAAAATTGCAAAAGAAAATAACTAAAAAAGAGTGTAAAAATAAAATAAAACTACAAACAGGGTAAAGCAGGAGATATGAGGACAGGGAGAGCTGGTGCATTAATGATGAGGACGTGTGTCAGTGGCACGTTTAAAGCTTTGCAGGATGGTTTATGGTCTGATAGAGCGAGACAGAGAGTTTGAAAGGAGGTGTGCAGCATGGGAGAAGTCTTGGAGACAGAGGAGCAGATGCAGTGTTTGTTAAGCGGAGGCCTCTTGACTTGGCGTATATTGCAGGTTCTGCACTACACATACGTTATTAATAATAATAATAATAATAATAATAATAATAATACAGATGCAAAGTGGAATCTGCAGTATTACACAGTGGAGCAAATGCCCAGAGATGGTGGGCCTGATCCAGACCTATGCCCGCGAGCGATTGTACGCCGGTCGGGAGCGTAAAACCGGGCGAAAAAACGCACTGCGCATGTGCAGTATGACAACTTCATGTCATCCGAAGGACATGAGCGTACAGCGAGCGTATTTTGAGCTTATTTTTCGCCCAAGGGGCGTGCGTTTTGTACGACGATAGTCTGGACGCTCGAGTTACTACACAGAGGCGGGGATAGCCATTTAAATTGTACAGTATGGGCGTGCTAAGCCCCGTATGACCAGCGTATCGGTCTGAAAATTCGTACGGACGCTGGAAAAAGTTAGGGTAGGCTTCAGCCGCCGTAAGTAGGTACAATCAATGGGAGTGTCGTGGGCGTGAAAGTTTATACGCCCGGGCGATCATACGCTACGCTCGCGGGCGTAGGTCTGGATCAGGCCCGGTATGAGTAATGGGGCAAGTCTAGTATGGTGGCATTAATGCAGTTTACTGCATTACAGTGATATTGGGCCTGAGTCACAATTAAGAATCTGGGTGGTTTTATGTGCGTATATTTAAGAAGTCATATACTGTGCATGTGTAGTAACTTTTGTATGCAATCTATGTTGGACTTGGGAACGCAAATGCTGTGATTTAACACTATGAACCTAAAGTTGCTAGGTTTGTTGTAACTTATGTAGGAAGGGGCGTGCCGGGAATAATTAACTCGGCAGATAAGAAGATCGGGTTGAGGGAGGCATTTAAATGAGCAAACGAAGGCGCCCTACGCACACAAATGCGAACCTACAGTTAAGGGAGCCCTATGGCATTCGTAAGTCTCTTAAGAACCTGAAAACCGGGGGGCGTGCCGAGGGAGTTACCTTGCTACTAGTTGCGTATTTTTAAGAACCTATCGCGCTCTTAAGTGTGAATCAGACCCATTGATACTAATGATAACACATCTGCACACACAGAAAGGGCTGGACTTGCTTTTTTAATATGGAACCTGATCCAGTCTTAAGTGCGTTTCCCGCATGCACGGAGTTGATAAAATCCGCCTACGAGAGGTTCGTGCAGCTTTTAGATGAATTCTGTGTCCATAACCCTACATTAACTTATGCGCACACGGATCGCTGTGCGTGTGGACAGCTCAGATGTATGGAAGGACTTAGCCCGGCCCATTCTGTCCTATTTAAATGCCTTTCCCCACCCACACTGCGTTCCGATACGTAGCATCTGGCGCACGCATGCACAGTGCAATCACGCAGGCTCGAATTACGCTCGCTGCGTACATGCTTCTCAGGTCTAGATCCGGTCCATGTTTTGTAGGAACATACAGTATTCATATATATATATATATAGGGCTGTAATTGTATACTTTCAAACATAAATTGTGGCCATGTTACAGCACTGTGAATCAGACCCTGTATTACTGTCAGATCAGAAGCTGTGCTGTGACATCTTTGCTGTTACAATAGATCTTTCCTGGTTTATATAGAGTGGATCACGTATAGGTTGTAAGGGGTGCTCTGGCGTTACGGAGATAATGCTTTCTGCTGCATGTGTGTAAAACTCTGAGTAAGAACAGTTCCACGCAAGCAACACTAGCTCCTCCCCTCTCTCTCCGAGAGTCATGTGACATGCTGCGCTGAACCAATAGGGCTGCTACGATCACCATTATCACTTGCAGTTCAGTCCTGTGCCAATGCTTTGTAATAGGATTGCAGGCAGGTGTATGATAAAGGCTGCTACTGCTAAAGATGGGAGATCGTTAGATGGGAAAGTATAGGTAGATAATGGATAGAAGAAGGCTAGTGAGGAGAAACAGCTGCATAATGGTAGTTGTAAAGGGCAATAATGAAGGAGATGAGGCAAGACTTATCTTAATATAACTATAGCTAGGTATAATCAATTTTTTGTTATGGGGGTACTCAGGGGTGCCCACTACTGACACCTTTTCAGCAGCCTAGTCATGTGATTACTATTAATAATTACATCACTTCCTCCTTCTGGCCCTTTCACAAGGGACATTGCATCATTCAGGAAGGGTTCTTTAATGTGGTGCTATTGGATAAGAACAGATCCTATATTCTGTTTTCATAAAATAATTACATGAAACAGGTAAAATAAAGAACAGGACAAGGGACCAAATACTTTATTAAAGTTGATGATAGACATATTGCATTAACTACTCTCTAACCCTGGCCCTCTGTTTATTAGCCAGGAATGCTGGATGTGTTGGACTACGGGATGGACAGAGCCACTGACCCCAATGTTGTCAAGGTAAACAGGTGAGGCTCCGATAAGCTCTATAAATGGTCATTTGGGGACTTGTATGTTATACAATCAGAGTGATGTCAGTCATTCAGAGCTCCACATCTCTCATGGCTATAAGTAAACGCTTTGTACCTGAACTATCCCTGGACAGGGGACAGTATTCAGAGAACCATATTTGCGAGAAGTTCCGTGCCTATTTTTACGATCCGATCAACTGCACATGCGTAGTAACTAAATTGACGCAATCTATGTTGATTTTACGCACGGCAGTCCATCAGGCACGTGGGAAGATCCGTACGGAGGGGCGTGTTTATAATCCGTCCGGTGAAAGATGCGTGTAAGTGGGTGGGGGAGGGATTTAAAGGATCATTTGAGGGCGAGGTGAGGGCACAGTTAGTTAGATACACACGTACGGCGGCAATATACGCTCGGAAATGCACACTTAAACATAAGGGTGGGTCGAGGCACTAGTAAGTCACCTTCAACCCGTCGGTGTGAGGGGAGTGTTATGGGTGTTACCTTGCTACGGCCGTGCGTATATTTGCGTACTTTAAAGAAACGGATCTCTGAAAACGGTCCACAGTGAGAAGTAACAGCCAAAAAAATCTGCACCTCAGCAAAGCCATGTTGAACGACAGGGAATGGGGAATGTTTAGTGTTTGTGTGTTAAAATAAAAACTAAAAGTATTTTCCCTGCAATGAGTTTGAACCAACTCATATGGAGCATCATGGTGACTCGAGTAGTTAGCACTTCTGACTCATATTGCTGAGGTCATGAGTTTGATTCCCAGGCAAGGCCCTATCTGTGTGTGTTCCTCTAGGTGCTCCAGTTTCCTCCCACACTGCAATTACATGCTAGTAGAATAATTAGCAACTGACTATAAATTATCCCTGGTCTGTGTGTATGTACATTAGGGCATTTAGACCAGTGGTTGAAGTGGAAATTTAGAAGTGACGGTATGGACATGATTTGTCCTGGTGCTGACTTCTTGCTCTTTTTTTGTGTAGTTGCTTCAGAATTTGCATCAGCAGCAGCGTGTAATGCGTAAAAAATAAACTCCTAACCATAGCACAGAGAGAAGAGATGTCCGTGCTCCACAGAAAACATAGAATGTGACGCATAGCTGGAAGATGATAGGCTAGGGTTCCAAGGAGGCGGGGCCAAAGTCTGGATGGGCAGACTAGGTTGAGGCAGGCAGGAGCAGGGGCGGAATATTAGAGGGGGCTATGTCAGTGGCCAGGCAAGTCACAGACTAAGGCGTGCGCCACACTGATTATAAAAGTACATTTATCCCACATTAAGAGAAACCGGGGGCGGAGCTTAGTAAGACCACTGTCTGATAGAAGCTAAAACTGCACTCAGTGCTCCTTGTATGAATGCTGAGCGCTACAAACGCTATACAAACATGCACTCATTCATGGAGTGCGGAGTGCTGTTTTAAGCTGTCACCTTGTCTACAAAGCAGGGGTAGCGTCTGCCACAGGCTCCCCTCATCACCGTGCCCCATAGCACCCGCACGCTTTGCACCTGATGTGACAGTAGATAAGAGCAATCTAGTCTTCCCATTTTTATTTTCTTTCATTTTAATCTTATACAGGCCCTAGGCCCTATTTCAGGGTTGCCGACTCTCCCAGAATATCCAGGAGACTCCCGGAATTTGGGTAGTTCTCTCGGTATCCCAGGAGAGGCGGCAAAGCTCTCGCTAGTCCTGACCAGTTTAGTTACAACCGTAAAATCCCTAGAGTTACTAGGGATAGGCGGGGCTTGATGACATCATGAAGCCCCGTCCATCCCATGTGCCACTAGAAATTTCATGAATGATTGGCAGGGGACGGGGCTTAATGACGCGATTTGCATAAATCGTGTCATTAATCCCTGCCCCCTTGCAGCAGGCTATGGCTTCCTTCTGGGTTCTCCCGGAGGGAAGCTTTACAAAGTCGGCAACCCTGCTCTATTTGCTTTTACTGATGCCATAGTAGTAGTCTAAAACTTCATAACATTGTATGGTCATCGAGCTGATCGGCCCAACCATCATGCAGTGTAGGGCAAGGTCCTATTTGTCAGGACAACAGTCCTAAAACTCACTCACCCCAATAATCAGATGGTTTCGCTTTCCTGAGCAATCCAAGCACCGCAGGCCAGATCCTGTTAGGATGACTTGCACTGGGGGATTGTGGGTAGAAGGGCACACCAGTATAGTGGTGACAGAAGCAGATAATTCACATTTTGGAAAGGAAATGTTATCTGTTTAATAAGGACTGTTTTCAAGAGACCATTGATCCTGAAATACAGTTTCATACAGGATTTGTGGCGAACACTATTTCTCGGGCATAGGATCGTACATTATATAGGTACATATTCAGCATAGGGAGGGGGGAATCACTTCCACATTCATCTGGCTTTAGTGCTTATTCACAGAGAGGTTCATACCTCCCAACATTTGATAATCGGAAAGAGGGACAAAATTTCACGGCATCTTGTACCGCCCAGTAGGCGTGTCTAGGGAAGTGGGTGTGTTTTGCACTGCCCAGAGGGCAGGTCTAGTACTTTTTGTCGAATGCTGTTAAAAAAGGTTTGTGATGTCTTTTAAATATTACTAAATGAACTAATATTCAACTAATATTCAAATATTATGCTACACACACTGTAATCAGTGCGCCTGGAGCCGGCAGACTGTCAGAGATTTAACAGCTGCCGCACTCCTTCGGTGCCACTTGATCAGTTTGGCGCCTTGAGCTCGCGCTCCGCCTGCTCCGCCCTCCCTACGCCCCTGCCCCTAATGCCAGTGCCAGCCCATATATCAGCCTCCATTCTGCCCCCGTTATTTGACAGTGCCTGCCTCCAGTGATTGCCACCAGCCTCCATTTGCCCAAATGCTATGCCAGTGTGTCTGCCCCTAATTGTCAGCCTCCATCCCCCCATTGTATGCCAGTACATGCCTCCAATTATTGCCACCAGCCTACATCTGCCCCAGTTTTTTGCCAGTGTGTCTGCCCCCAATTGTGAGCCTCCATCTTCCCCCATTGTATGCCAGTGTCTGCCTCCAATGTCTGCCCCTGCCTCCATCTGCCCAAATGCAATGCCAGTGTGTCTGCCCCTAAATGTCAGCCTCCATCTGCCCCCATTGTATGCCAGTACATGCCTCCAATTATTGCCACCAACCTCCATCTATCCCAGTTTTTTTTGCCAGTGTGTCTGCCCCCAATGTGATCCTTTATTCTGCCCTCATATGTCATGCCAGAACCTTTGTTTCAACTTTCTTACCTTGGTTTCAATTGAATTCTTCTTTCCTCCGCGGTGCTCCCACAGGTCAGAGGCTCGTCAACGTCTCGGGCGGTGTCTGGTCTGCAGTCACGTGATGATCTGCTAATACAGGGCTCCCGTTGGAGCCCTGTATTAGCCGTTCTACATGTGACCACAGACCTGTTCTACAGGCTTTGCGACAGGGCTTTAAAAAAAATCTGATCAAGCAGCGGGAGCGGCACAAGCTGGGATGCGGGCGGGACAGCGGGACAGTCCCCCGAAAGCGGGACTGTCCCGCTGAAATCGGGACAGTTGCGGGGTCTGCAGGTTTCTGTTCCTAGCCACACTGCATTGGGAAAGACTGGACTGCAGCAGAGCTCCCCCTGCTGGTGCCCCTGTGTATAACCATTAGTTTCCACACTGAAAAGTAGAGCAGTGCAGTACATGATGCTTCATGGCTCGTCTGTGCTGTGAAGTCACATGACTGCTTTCTCTCGCTCCGTTGATGCATGAAAATATGGCGCCTTTTTAAATACAGCAATAAAAACAGTGATTTGGGGGTCATTTTTAACTGCTGTCTATTGTCCCCTTGACTCAGAGGGATGTGAACACATTTTTACCTTCCACAATCCAGAACTGAATCATATTTAGAATTAACACTCATACTACAGGACTGGCATGACCTGTAACCTTTCTGATCTCACCTCGGGTTTAGCCTTTGGAAGAAATGTGCTCACATTGTGCAGGAATAATTATCATTTGTGTTCAGCATTATCTGATGAGGTCTTGTATTTTTTTCCTTCTCTGAGGCAAGGCTCGTAATACATAACAAATATGCTGACAGCGTTCACATAAAAGACGGTGAATCACTGATAAACTGCCCCTGGAGGCCCTTGAACATGTCAGAGATCAGAGATAGAGTGAGGGTCTGTTGGGACTGGTAACCGTGGAAACGCTCTATGTGTGCAATAAGACATTGTTTTCTGCTTTCTAAGCCGGCAACATGAGGGTCCAGCAATGTTTCTGTATGAAACATGTCTTGTACGGGTTAAAGAACACAGGTTTAGGGGACAAGGACTACATGCTGTGATTTTCACCTAGAAGATTGATAAAATCCACAATTAAGAACAGATTCCGTGCGATAGTGTCCACAACAGAGGCTTATGTACAGAATCTGCGACCCTAAATTATATACATGCAGGGGGAGTGCACAATATAGGGCCCTTTTGCCCCTCTTAAGGGTTCTCGTGTGGAAGGCCCACATAAGGAATTCAGGATCTACTTAAGATTTGCAGCCTGAAACCCATCCAGCATGCATATCAAATACACATGGGGCTGGATCCAGACTTAAGTAAGTGCTTGAAATGAGTTACTCCTGGGCTAAACCATGCTGATTGCAGGGGAGTCATATTTAATCTGTTGCAAACAGTATTAGAGATGAGAGGTGATGTTTCCTATCCCAAATCAAAATAAAAGTGTGATAGTAACGCTGGTCAGTATCTTTTTCATACACACATTTAATGAAACGTGACTTTATTCAGTAAAAAATGGCATTGTGTATTAAAATATTATTTATCTGTAGAACAGTCACTAATTGCATAATATTTATTTCAGAATGCAAGGTCATTTTTTGTGTTTATGTCTTCAGTGACATCTTTACTGTGCAATAATAATGATCTCCCAGCAATAGGCTGCCTACCTTTCATTTTAGCACTATCCAGTACTGGGATTTAAAAAAACAAAGTAAAAATAAATTTGATTATGAGCACAGCGGCGGCTCAGGCGAGTGGGTGAGTGACTTTTTGTGTAGTCAATTCAGATCCACAGACAATATTAAGCTTTAATATACTGCAGGAACACTAGAGAGACTCACAGGCAGAAGTTTCCGAAGTCAATTTACAAATGCAAACATCTGCTGTGTAATTCCCTGTTCTTTATTTCTTTAATGATATTCAAGGCAGAGATATAAATATTTGAAATCAGGTTTTTATAACGTTCTTCTTTGTATTAATGAGACCCTGGATTCCCTGACCGGGGAGTGAGCGGAATGTCAATGGTCTGTGATTTGTCCCGTTGTGGCCAAGGGTGTGTTTGTAGATCTGGAATGCTGAATATTGATATAACGGACCTGAATCCTGAGAGATCTCTGTATCCTCTGTATTCCTCTCTTCCCTGGAGTGATTTGGTGAGACTGGGGGAGCGTTGGAAGCCGTTTAGCTACGGATGAATTGAAGATACAGAAGAATATGGGGAAAAATCATGCTAGGATTCTTGATATATTCATGGGTTTTGTAGACAAGATCCTGTGACTATAGACGCATAGAAAGTGACGGCAGATAAGAGCCAGACGGCCCGTCCAGTGTCTTTAAAGACCGCATGTATGCAATCAGCGTAACGAAATGGTACATAGATAGAATAAAATAGTTACTACACATGCGTAGTGGCTATGAACGTAAGAATAAAAATACTGAAGTGAGAATCTGGTCCTTAGACCCTACTGGGCCGCGTTCTCCGCAACGAAAACGAAAATATTACCGATTAGAAAGTTATACTAATGAATTGGTAAGTATGGCAAATTTATTTTTATTTTTAATATCCTAAATAACAGCAAACTATTTTTTCACATTTTTTAATAAAAACACGAAAAAAATATTAGTTTCTTACTGTCAGGTCCATTTATTATAACGCTCATTGTGAGCGTTATTGCTCAGTGCAAGGCTCGCTGCACCTCGGCAAATTACACTGTATATTTAGATAAATAGATATTGAAATAGCTATAACTAGAAATGGTAGATAGATATAGATAGATAAGTCAGGGTTGGCGATTTTCTACTTCGGCCCTTCGAGAGATCTCAGAGATGCTGGTATGGGGGCGGGACTTAATGACATGATCTATGCAAATCTAGTCTATAAGCCCCGCCCCCTCTCCAGCACCACTGCAGTCCCTAGTGCAGGGTTGCTGACTCTCGCAGAATATTTGGGAGACTCACAAAATTCAGGCAGTTCTCCTGGTAAACTGAGAGAGCCGGCAGATCCTCCCGCAGGGGACATGAGGGTGGGGTTTCATGCAAACAGCAGCCTCAAGTCCCGCCCCCCTCTGCCTAGCAACACTGCTATTCTTGGTGTTACTAGGGGTAGGATGGGGCTTGATGAGGCCCCGCCCCTATCCCTAGTAACACTAAGAAAAGGGGAATTTCTGGTTAGGGGGGGTCTTTAAATGCGATTTGCATAAATCGAGTCATTAAGCCCCACCCCTTGCAGGCATGTATGGCTTGCTTTAAAAAGTCGGCAACCCTGCCCTGAGAGTGGGCGGAGCTTGATGATGAAAATCATGTCATCAAGTCCGGCCCAACATTAGCGATTGCAGAGATGAGAGGAACTTGAGAAGATTTGGTTGCTGAAAACTTTGGTGGAGAGGGGCTGACAGGACATGAATATAAATAGGGGGGGGCTTGAGCCCTCCTCTTACCAGCACAAGCCGTCACCCTGCACTGTTTTGCATCCTCTCTCTCCCTTGCAACACTCCTGAAAAATGAATTAATTTCTGTCCATTATTTATTAAACTAAAAAGGGAATAAATGTGTGTTGTACTTTTTATTTTTAGTCTTGTATATATTTTAATAATAAATGTATGAACTTTTAAACCTACCACAGTTCTGTGCTTCCTCGTGTGTGCTTTTCCATTTTGATGCTTTAAGCTTACATGGATTTTTATAAGCACCTGGTTCTTTCAGGGTTTATTTTAAGGGGTGTGTCCTATACCAACAAAGGGGTGTGTTCTGTGAATGGCTCCACCCATGGGTGTGTCTAGCCCTGCCAGAGCTATATGTTATACTGTTTGATAAATTGTCAGTGAATAATTGCTTTCAGTATTATTGTAAAGACTGTAAAGATAAAAGTAGGTGACACTGCAGCTAATAAACTAGAGACAAGAGTGTATTTATCATTTCTGTCTCCATTATTGAAGTCATGTTTTCTTACATAACTGATTGCATCTTGTCCACCATCTTGGCCTCCATGAAAATGGCCACCTCCATAGGCCTGAATGCAGGGAAATATGACACAATTTCTAAATTCTGTCATCATGCCGCAATGACTTCTTGGAACACTTCAGGGGGTCATCATCCACTCTTCAGGGAGTGTCCTTGGTAGTCAGGAATTAGTGGCGTCTATATATTTACCACATTTACCTCTTTCTTCCATGAAATAACATATTCTACAACATGACCCATTCCATTAGATACAAAAAATCTGCTCCTCAGTTTCCAACTGTCAGTTACTATGGTAACCACCATTGTTGAAGAGGCAAATAGTTTTTTAAATACTAGTTAATTCATTTAAATCAGGTGAGTGAGAGTTGGAAGCTCAGGACCAGATTAAATTGTACCTAATGGAATGGGTCATGTCTGCAATAACACCCCCTATAGGGCACTCTCCATTACCTGTCACTGCGTTGATACGATAGGTAGTTCTTATTTATACACAACAAAATCCTTTCTCCTTAAAAATAAATGTTCCTTCTTTTATGTATTGAACTGCAAAACCCTTTCTGTTGGAATATGTCTGATCATTGGCTGACACATTTTCCCGATTGCATTAGCGTCAAATCCCACCCCCCTGTCTAGCGTAATTAGCATCATCTAGCCCAACCCCTTAGTAACACTATGAAAACAGTCATTGATGGTCAGGGGGCTGGGCTTTGCAATGTGATTTGCATAAATCAGGTCCTTAAGCCCCGCCCACAAACAACCTCTAACACCTCCCTCCAGGATCTCCAACAGGGAGAAGGGATTGGCTAAGCCCTTACATACATTAGTATAAAGCACCTTGGAACCTCGCCACCCTGTATAATGTATAGTACATTAGTATAATTAGTATTCTGTACGGAAGGGTTTCTGTGCAAAATACTTAAGGTAGGGATCTGGTGGTGGATCCTTAATCTGCAGTAAGTGTGAATATAGTCTATAGTGCCCAAATAAGGTAAGTAATTGGCCTTTGACAAGTGTGTTTGGTATGTGGCTTGCAAGGGCTGTGTTGTATGTGCTGCTGGGATATGTAGTTCCACAGCTACTTAAAGGTTGTTTATAGCTTAGTTGTTCTGTTCTTAAGGGGTCTTTTTGGGTTTCCTATAAACACTGCCCTCTTTAATGTCTGGAAAATGTCTCCCTTTAGCGATGGATGTAAACCTATCCTCTAAGCTGAAGTATGCTCTTTAATTTCCATGATGATCTTTTTTTTTCCTTCTTTCTTCTTCCTTCTCTCCACAGAATCCTCTTTGAACGCTATCTCTGGGAATCTGGTGCTGAGGCTGCGGTCTGGGTGTTAAAAGAGCGGCTGCTTGTCAGATGATAACACAATCTTTACATTCCTCCAGCAATTAGGACGGGAGAGACACTTAGCTCCTCATGTTTATGCTACAAATAGCTCCAGTGAGCTGAGAGATCTCTCACGACCAACAAAAAAGATGATGTATTTGCTTAACAATCTTCTATGCATTAACTGCATTACAAGACAGAGCCATTTGTGTGTCTCTAGAGAGACTGAGAGCCAGGAAACACTTTCTAAGAAATGCATTACCATATCCCTTGGAATACTGGTCCGGATTCGCAGTTATGTAGTTTTCGTCTACGCATGTGTAGTAGCTCAATTCTTAAAACAATGTACGTAAGACGAAAACTACGTAACTGCGAATCCGGACGACCACTGAAAGTAGATTTGCGTATTACATTTTCACCTATAGGGGGAATATTCAATTCCTGAATTCGCTGGTTGCTGTCTCTGACGTTAGCTGCCAAGCGCGTTACACTTACGGTGTCCCTATGGAATGCTTTTAATTTGAGTTTATCTCTATCTTTTTGCGCTGTGAGACGGAATTTAATATATCCCGCGGAGTTGCTCATTAATCGTTACATAATAATAGGAATGCTGACATATCATTTATTTTATACCGGTTCTGGTCGCTACGGCGGCAAAAACAAATGCAGCGATGACACAGCTGACACCACAACGACATCTGTATTATTGCTGAAATCATTAACATAAGTATAATTTAGGACCAGAGTTTAAAAATAAGAGAGGAAAGTTACTCCTGGGCTAAACCATGGTGATTGCAGGGGAGTCATATTTCATCTGTTGCAAACAGTATTAGAGTTGAGAGGTGATGTTTCCTATCCCAAGTCTAAATATCAGTGTGATAGTAACGCTGGTCAGTATCTGTGTGCAATAGGCAAATGGAAATCATTCTCCCTGCATGCATAGAATAACATCACTTTCACTCCCCCTGAAATCCACATGGTTTTTCCCAGGTGTAATTTTCCTCTCTAATCTTCAAAGTCTGGATCTGGTCCCTTGTCCCCACTTCTTCTCCATTCTGCTCTCTCCACCGCTCTGTCCACACTCTCTGATCCACTCTGTCCACGCTCTCTCCTCCGCTCTGTCCACACTCTTTGATCTACTCTGTCCACGCTCTCTCTCCTCCGCTCTGTCCACACTCTCTGATCCACTCTGTCCACGCTCTCTCCTCCGCTCTTTTCCTCCACTCTGTCCCTACCCTCTCCTCTGCTTTGTCCATGCTCTCTCCTCTGCTCTGTCCACACTTTTCCTCCACTCTGTCCCTACTCTTTCCTCCACTTTGTCCACGCTGTCTCCTCCGCTTTGTCCACACTCTCTCTCTCCTCCGCTCTATCCCTGCTTTCTCCTTTCCCATTTTATCAAACAAGTCTGTCCTTGCTCTCTCCTCTGCTCTATCTACACTCTCTCCTCTGCTCTATCCACACTCTCTCCTCTGCTTTGACAACAGTTTTTCTCCGCTCTGTCCCTGCTCTCTCCTCCTTTCTTTTCACACTCTCTCCTCCGCTCTGTCCCTGCTCTCTCCTCCTTTCTTTTCACACTCTCTCCTCCGCTCTGTCCACACTCTCCTCTGCTCTGTCCACACTTTTTCTCCACTTTGGCCCTGCTCTCTTTTACGAGTGGGCGTTCCCTCTTAGTCAGTGTACAATATAGGCGTTCCCTCTCTCGCTGTGTACTTATCCGGGCCTCTGTGCTTCCAGGAATGTCCCTGCATTTGAGACTGAAAACATAAGATAGTTCCTGGCAGTTGGAAGTGGTTTAGTGCAGTGCCCTGTGTTATCGGCCGGACAGGACTGGCCAGGGGGTCTGTCACATGCAGCATTTACAGCCAGGACACATTATGCTGTTTGAACTTTATTGAGTGATCTGCTTCTGTGAAGAGCTTCAGTCAGAGCCAAACATGATATTTACTGTGGCAGAAACAATGGGGCTGAGCCACAGCTGCACTAACACATATTTTTTTGGGTGTAGACCTGAGCAAAACCATATTGCAATGTGAGGGATGCAATAAACTTTAATCATTTTGCATGCAGGGAAAATACTTTTGCACATAGAACTCAAATACTGCTGCATAGCTTTATGTTTAATCTGTAAATTAGAGTTGAACTTGGAAACGTCACCTCTCAGCTCTAATTCTGTTCTTACAGTTAAAATTTTCTTTCTCCTGCAATTCAACACAGAGTTTCCGACTTTCTATTTCTTCCCTATGGGAGATCTTGAAGGGAGGGAATAGATGCTGGTATGGAGGCGGGGCTTAATGGTGTAGTTTATGCAAATTGAGTCATGAAGCCCCACCCCTGACCATCAACACTGCTATTTATAGTGTTCCTTGTGGGCGGGTAAGGCTTGATGATGAAAATGACATCATCAAGTCCCACCCAATCCGTAGCAACACTAGGAATTGCTGCACTGATGGGCAGGAGGCGGCACTTGTGGGAGATTGGCCGGCTCTCCCGGGATACCAGGCGTAATGCCCGAATTTCAGAAGTAACCCGGATATTCCATGAGAGTCGGCAACCCTGGTTCAACTTGGTTTGGCTCAGGTCTACGCTTGCACCTGTTTTATCCTTACTCTCTGGGACATCCCATGGCCAGATACGATTTTGCATAGCACATGACCAGAAAACAGCCATGTCGCAGTGAGTGAGCAGCTTGTGACCAATGTGGTGTTTTGGGGTGTTCCAATCTTAGGCACCCTGTGGGTGTATTTAACGAATTTTATGCCCTATGGGCCTGATCCAGACCTACGCCCGGGAGCGTTTTTACACTTTCCGTAATCGTAAAAGTATTCATTTGTACTTACTGTTAATGCGCGGGGCAGATGTTAGGCAACGAAACACTGAGCGTATGGGCCTTGAGCGTATCAGCTTCATAAAAACGCACGAAGGGGCAAGCCAAACATACTAAACCCGTAATTACGCTTTGAGGCCGGGTTGAGTCATTTAAATCGTACAGTATGAGCGTGCTAAGCGTCGTAATTACGCAAGGAGCCTACGGACGCCCCCGCGGTTAGGCTCAGAAAAGTTACGGTAGGGTTTGGTCAGCGTAAGACTGGCGTAAATAGGCTGCGCACAAAGGCGTTTCATGAGCGTAGGTCTGGATCAGGCCCTATGTTCCATTGAAATATATATGCACTTGCGACCCCTAGTGGAAGTACTAATAATGACAACACAAGTGAAGACAAAAATAAAATAGAACATGATTTAGAACAAGGACACAATTATGTATGGTATGGTATGGAATGGCATGGCATGGTATGGAATGGTATGGTATGCAGTCGCCTGCTTTAAAAACGAAAATACGCCAAAACTTTTGCACAACACATTAAGAAACTATTGTTGCAAGGACTGCTCTGAAAATGCTACAAATAACATTAAGATTTGCAAAATATCAAGGTACAAAAGGACAAAACCACAGACCATAAATTGGCCATTCAGAATCAATAGGCGTTATTGAGCAGCAGAATGGGGTGAGACGTGTGTGTGCACCGCTTGTTTTATCGGCTGTAATATATTCCTCTCTCTGTGTTTTGCAGAAGAAGACGGTGGATTTCTACAGGAGAGAAGTAAGTAGTCATTAATTCCTGGAAAGACTCAGCTCAGAAACAGCATCTGGAAACCGCTGTGATTTACACCTTGCTATAGTGGCTGATATTTACTTCTCTCTATATATATCTCCACCTCGCACACACAGAACAGAGCAGTGGGTGGACTGATTCCAAATCACATTAACTCTTTCACACCATCTCCTTGGAAACTCTATGGGTCTGATGCTATGATACCTGTAATTTGTATTTAAATAGTGTATTTATACCCATACAAAGAGCTCCAAATGAGCTCATGTGTGTATGTTTATATCAGATATGTCACAAGCATTTATTTCCCACCTGCGTCCATTTACCCATTTTATATACAAAAAATTACTTAAAAATCAACGATAGATGAACTATATAAATAATAAAAAGTCTCTTTTACAGTAAAATTGGCCACACTTACACATGTATATGCTGCACTTCATCTAGATTTGATGGCGTAGTGTCTCTCTGTGATCCTTTGCACTGCACACGCCCTGAAAAACGCGCACGCAATTACTGCGTTCCGTGCCCAAACACAAGTCTCTGGTGTAACCACTTGCATTCAGAGAGGCGTTTCCTGGCAGGAGAAGGGGTGGAGGGTCGTAGTCCATGTACAGGAAGGGCGTAGACATGTGTACGTGCCGTTTATGGCAAAACATTCACACCAGCTGCAGAGGATATCTAAGCCCATGAGGGGGCGCTGACGAGTGACCCTCCACAACGTATTTCGGACCATTGTTATAGCTTTTAGCTTTTATAACACTATACAAATTTATGGGAATG
>WWET01001170.1:204568-220293 GCA_011038615.1 Limnodynastes dumerilii
GCCCAAGTCTAAATAACAGTGTAATAGTAAAGCTGGTCAGTATCTTTGTGCAGTAAGCAATTCAAAGATATATCTCTGCATGCAAAGAATACAGTTAACTTGACTCCCCCTGAAATCAACAAAGTTTTGCCCCGAAGCAACTTTCCTCTCTTATTTTCAATCTCTGAATCAGGTCCTGTGTCAGGACCGGTCAGACCATGCAGAAATGACTGTGGCCGGCTACATGATTTAGTGCCAGAGTGGGTCGTCAGCTTAATCGCGACTTTATCAGTGTCAACAGCTTTTAAATAAAGATAAATTCTAAATTGGAACAGGATCAATGTGGAATGTTCTTAGGTCATTAAGGTACTTACTCCTGGTTAAGGTTAGGCTGCAGCTAGAGGAGGGTAAAAGTTAGGCTGCAGGACAAGAATGGTTAGGGTTAGGCAAGGGTTAAGGTTAGGTTAGGCTGCGTTGATGGTTAGGGTTAGCATAGGGTTAATGTTAGGCTGTGGGTTGAGGATGGTTATGGTTAGGGGAGGGTTAAAGTTAGGCTGCGGTATGAGGATGGTTAGGGGAGGGTTGAGATTAGGCTTCAGGATGAGGATTCTTAGGTTGAAGGATGAGGATGGTTAGGGTTAAGGAAGGGTTAAGGTTAGGTTGTGGGATGGGGGTGGTTAGGGGAGGGTTAAGGTTAGGTTGTGGAATGGGAATTGTTAGGGTTAGGAAAGGGTTAAAATTAGGCAACATGATGAGGTTGATTAGGCTGCAGAGCGTGGATGGTTAGGGGAAGGTTAAGGTTAGATTGTGGGACAGGGATGGTTAGGGTTGAGGAGGGTTAAGTTTAGATTGCGGTACAGGGGTGCTTAGGGTTAGGGGAGGGTTAAGGTTAGATTGTGGGACAGGGATGGTTATGGTTAGGGGAGGATTAAGGTTAGGTTGCAGGAAGGAGATTGTTATGGTTAGGGGAGGGTTAAGGTTAGATTGTGGGACAGGGATGGTTAGGGTTGAGGAGGGGTAAGGTTAGATTGTGGGACAGGGATGCTTAGGGTTAGGGGAGGGTTAAGGTTAGATTGTGGGACAGGGATGGTTAGGGTTGAGGAGGGTTAAGTTTAGATTGCGGTACAGGGATGGTTATGGTTAGGGGAGGGTTATGGTTAGATTGTGGGACAGGGATGGTTAGGGTTGAGGAGGGTTAAGTTTAGATTGCGGTACAGGGATGCTTAGGGTTAGGGGAGGGGAGGAGGGTTCTTAGTGTTGCCTGGATGCGCTCACCATTGACGCATTTCGAGCCTACCATGACTCTTTCTCCAAGTGCTGAGCTGTCGTATCCTTCTCCCATCTAAATACTGCCTGCACACCTGTCGTCATTGGAATCTCAGAAGATCCTTCGGACGTATATACAGAACATTGTTAGAGTGTGGCACAGCAATTCACAGAAAACAAGTTCTTTTACACCGGCTGCGGTTTCCCGTGGAGGGCGGCCCCAGAAGGTGTTCATTCACTCAGACTCCTAAATCGTGTTCATTGCTCAATGTGACAGTGTTGTTCCAGCGTCTGGAGGATCTTCTAAGATTCCAATGACGACAGGTGTGCAGGGAGTATTTAGATGGAAGAAGGATACTACAGATCACCACTTGGAGAAAGAGCCACGGTAGGCTCGAAACGCGTCAATGGTGAGCGCTTACAGCCAACACTAAGAACTACACTGCTACCCGACTCCTGGATGCTACTCTCCCAGTGACCTGACCTGAGGGAATGGAAACCCAGGCCGTCTTCTCAAAAGGGCACTGAGTTCTATCTGTGTCATCTGGATGTCTGGTACACAGGGGGGAGGGCTGTTCAGCTGCTTTATGGTTGTTTTTTATGTATTGGTCTGTGTGTAAGTTATGTGTCAATAAATTATTTTTATGGGACATACTGCACCAATCGTCTTTAAGTGATTAATGAAGAGATAAAGGAGAAGACAGCTAAGCTGATTCTAATCGTTGAAACGCATTTCTCCAGAGACTGCCTGCACCCTTTTACCATTGTCATTTTTAATCAATAAATTTTTTTATTTCATGAATTTGATACACTGAACTTTTTTATGAATTAAATGAACTGTCACCATTTATTTCATTGCTAGCTATATTCTTCTCTCCACTCCCCTCCACCTATTATGATCGCATGTTAATCCCAAATCTGTTTAAATTAAATCTGCTGTGTTTGCCTCTACCGACCCCTGCTGGGAGGCTATTTCACTTATCAACTACCTTTTCAGTGAAGTAACATTTCCTCTATAGCCCCCAGTGTCAGAGCTGCCCTAGTGTTCCAACCACTCTTCCTGTGAAGAATGCCTTCACTCTGTACCGGGTTATAATGCTATCTTACCCCACTCTCACTCCTCTGCCGAATATATACACGTTTTCTCTGTGTGTTGTGTGACACAGGCCATGCACCATTTTAGTTGCTCTTCTTTGCACAGTCTCTAATGTATTTATGTCTTCCTGGAGATATGGCCTCCAGAACTGATCACAGTATTCCAGGTGAGGGCGTACCAATGATTTATAAAGGGGCATCACTACTTCTCTCTTTCTGCTACTAATTCCTCTCCCTAATTGTCTACGTTTAGTCTGGATTAGCAATTACTTGTTAAATAATGGGCGTAAATATGTCAGCTTTGATGACCAGGTGACCCTTATGTCTGCCTCTAATGATCTTTACCACACCTTCTTTCAGGATACTGAAATACTGTGAGCAGTACTATTCCCATGACCCCATAATGTCTGGCTGTCTACCCAGTAACCCCTGGATTACGGACGACACCATGTTTTGGGAGCTAAATGCAAAACTGTGAGTCAATCCATTACTGTTGTTGTGTCAGTAACACTTTCTAGAGATGTTCTGTAATACACAAGTGATGTCAGTTGATCTATACAATCATTTACTACAGTGTTCCGTAATAAATTTGCATTATTATCGCTTATTTATATAGCGCCACATATTGTCTGCAGCACTTTACAGAGAACATTAGACATTCACATCAGTCCCTGCCGCTATTGGAGCTACATACTAACACACACACACACACACAGACTGGGGTTAATTTAGTCAGCAGTCAATTAACCTACCAACATGTTTTTGGAGTGTGGGAGGAGACGGGAGCACCTGGAGGAAACCCACACAGACCCAGGGAGATAAGACCTAATCCGGTAATCGAACTCACTGAGCCACTGTACTGCCCTGTTATTATAAGGATAATATACTGCCATCTGTTAATAATTATTTGTATAAGAAATCATGGGGCTGAATCTAGTGGACAGAGAGCAAATTGATCATGTGGAAATATAATGAGTTTGAAGGTGATGGGGAATTCTTATCTATGGGAACCCTATGGACGGCACTTTCCAGATATACCTGCATGCACTTTTTAACCACTCCCCCTTGTACCACCTGACTTCCGACAGCCTGAAGTTTTCTGTGTCAAGTCTGTGTACATTCCAGGAAATAGGGAACACCTATACTGTATATTAACTAAAAGGGAACACCCACTTCTGGAATTAGCCCTACCCCTTTGTTTTATTTCTTCATCATTACACATAGAGAGGGAACACCTATACTGTATAGTTACTAAGAGGAAACGCCCACTTGTGGAATTAGCCCCGCCCCTCTACCACTGAACCAAATCCAGCATCCTCACATTCACCTCTATCCAGTTGGTGCACATTCCACACTAAAAAGACTTTTAGAAAAATGTCACTTCCAACATGGGGGCTGGGTTCTGTTTGCAAGAAGGAGGGACTTAGTATTACAATGTACTGTACAGGCATGCTAAAGGACCGCCATTTTCTGTACGCATGACTTGGAGAACTTAAGGTTTTAGGGGCTGATTCAGAGATACGATTTCCACGGCACTTAGGTGCGTATATTTAAGATCCTAGAAAATTCGCAAAACTGCACATGCGTAGTAATAGTGCCACGCCGTTTACGTAGCGGTTAGGAGCGTAAATTCGCTAAGAGCGTAAGTTTGAATCGCACGCAAGCACTTAAGATCTTAAGTGCAGCGAATCTTTAAGATCTTAAGGATTTGCATGGAAATGGGCGGGGGGAGGCAGGGAAATGTGGGAAAGTGGGCGCGGGCTGACACTTAGGATCTTAAATAAACACTACTACGTCACTTAAGATCTTAAATGACAGCGCAGAGTTAGGGTTAGTCAATGGTGGTCTAAGTTTAAGATCCACCGCTGTTTGCAAGTGGAGTGACTGTTTATGCAGTGGGCTGGAACATGGTAAGATCTTAGCAAAGGTGCGTATATTTGCGATCTTTTCGCAATCGCATCTCTGAATCAGCCCCTTAGTGTTCAGGTCTATTTGTGTGAGGGGATTGGATAGCAGTTTGTTCGCTGGGTCACGTATAGCAGAGGGATCACTTGGTCTCCAATAGCGGATCACCACATGTCCTGCATTCAGGTTTCCGAACGCTGCAAAAACAGATTTTCGGATTCTATCCATTGCACTTAAGTATGGAGGAATCTGAATGTGTTCCGATCGATAAGCAAGGACTCTGACGCCTCATTACAACGAACGCACACAAAAAGCGAGAAAAACACGAAATTCTGAATCCACGCCTAAGACGTTTATTTTATCTGATAATGATATTTTTCGTCAATTTAAATGTAATTATATTTTGAATACTGCACTTGGAAAGCAGACGGATCCTGGTAATGAACCTTCAGTTTATTTCTCTGAAAGAGAAGAAGGAACAAATTTGCCATTTAATTAGCCGAGGGAACAATCTATACATTAATGATGGCAGGCCATTACCACTAACACCTGCATTGATCTTAACACCTTTTTTCCCTTTTATTGCTAATTTTACTCCTTGATTGGCATCCTTACACGCAGAGAATGCACAGGAGCGTCTCTCCGCCATTGCTATTTGTTCCACTGACCGCAGTATAACACAAGCAGGAGCCATATCTTCTCTCTGTTTCCATGACGCTGAGAGCGGGCCCCCACCTCACTGTAACCTTGCTGCAGGAACCCTCACAGCCCTGATGGGGAACGCAGAGGCATGCGTTGAACTTGTTACTTTAGAGTTACTCATTAAAATGTCATATAATATAATATAAAATGCATAATATGTCATATAATATAATATAGTATAATAATATAAAATTTATAATATGTCATATAATATAATATAATAATATAATATAGTATAATAATATAAAATTTATAATATGTCATATAATATAATATAGTATAATAATATAAAATAAAATGCATAATATGTCATATAATATAATATAGTAGAATAATATAATATAAAATGCATAATATGTCATATAATATAATATAGTAGAATAATATAATATAAAATGCATAATATGTCATATAATATAATATAGTAGAATAATATAATATAAAATGCATAATATGTCATATAATATAATATAGTAGAATAATATAATATAAAATGCATAATATGTCATATAATATAATATAGTAGAATAATATAATATAAAATGCATAATATGTCATATAATATAATATAGTAGAATAATATAATATAAAATGCATAATATGTCATATAATATAATATAGTAGAATAATATAATATAAAATGCATAATATGTCATATAATATAATATAGTAGAATAATATAATATAAAATGCATAATATGTCATATAATATAATATAGTAGAATAATATAATATAAAATGCATAATATGTCATATAATATAATATAGTAGAATAATATAATATAAAATGCATAATATGTCATATAATATAATATAGTAGAATAATATAATATAAAATGCATAATATGTCATATAATATAATATAGTAGAATAATATAATATAAAATGCATAATATGTCATATAATATAATATAGTAGAATAATATAATATAAAATGCATAATATGTCATATAATATAATATAGTAGAATAATATAATATAAAATGCATAATATGTCATATAATATAATATAGTAGAATAATATAATATAAAATGCATAATATGTCATATAATATAATATAGTAGAATAATATAATATAAAATGCATAATATGTCATATAATATAATATAGTAGAATAATATAATATAAAATGCATAATATGTCATATAATATAATATAGTAGAATAATATAATATAAAATGCATAATATGTCATATAATATAATATAGTAGAATAATATAATATAAAATGCATAATATGTCATATAATATAATATAGTAGAATAATATAATATAAAATGCATAATATGTCATATAATATAATATAGTAGAATAATATAATATAAAATGCATAATATGTCATATAATATAATATAGTAGAATAATATAATATAAAATGCATAATATGTCATATAATATAATATAGTAGAATAATATAATATAAAATGCATAATATGTCATATAATATAATATAGTAGAATAATATAATATAAAATGCATAATATGTCATATAATATAATATAGTAGAATAATATAATATAAAATGCATAAT
Source organism: Limnodynastes dumerilii (assembly GCA_011038615.1). Classification (NCBI taxonomy): domain Eukaryota; kingdom Metazoa; phylum Chordata; class Amphibia; order Anura; family Limnodynastidae; genus Limnodynastes; species Limnodynastes dumerilii. The sequence continues at coordinate 211,047 of WWET01001170.1, forward strand.
ATGTCATATAATATAATATAGTAGAATAATATAATATAAAATGCATAATATGTCATATAATATATATGCAGCAGGAGAATGCAATGTTTTTGTGGCTTACCATGTCCATTTTACATGACATTTTCCATCATCTTAAAAGCCGTCTCTGTCCTCTTTAGCGTGGAGATTCCCACAAAACTGCGCGTTGAGCGATGGGCTTTCAACTTCAGCGAACTCATCCGGGACCCCAAAGGAAGACAGAGTTTTCAGTTGTTCCTCAAGAAAGAATTCAGCGGTAGGTGGAGTACAGAGAGGCCGGACGTGATGGACATACGGAGGCGCTGATCCAGAGTTACGATTGCGTCTATTTTTGTTAGGTGGAAGCGTAGCAGAATTGCGCAATGCACATGTGCAGATCAGGTATATCAGACATAATGCTGCCCATCCGCCTGTGTTCACTGCTATGTGCTCTGCTGTCTGCTCTGCTGTGTGCTCTGCGCTGGTACATGTGGTGTTCCATGATATTTAAATGAGAAAGTGGGTGGTTTAGTTCTTCTGCGTGGCACAGTAGCAGCCTGGACTCCCTGTGCGTCCACCAAACTCTTGCACCAACTCAGGCGGTGGTGTAAGTGAAAGACAGAGGGCATTTTCAGTGTGTATAGACTTCAGCATTACACCTCACAGTCTCTGCTCATATGAATGTGTTTATGTGTTTCAAAAGAGCGGCCATTTTCAGTACGTCCTATCCAGATATGAATAGAACACACGCTGACTGAACAGTGGATTTACGCTGTGCAAAAACTCTGGATCAGCTCCGTACTTTAGAACAGACGCAATATTTGTCATTTTTGTCCTGGCTTCTGAAATACTTTTAACCAATCCAGTTCCACGAGGCTGGGGGATGGGTTTCAGAGTCTCATTGGTCACAAAAAAATAATACATGAATTGTGTTTTATCTGTACCAGGGGAGAACATGAGCTTTTGGGAAGCCTGTGAGGATCTGAAGTATGGCGACCAGTCCAAGGTGAAAGAGAAAGCCGAGGAGATTTACAAGTGAGTCCCGCCAGGCTTGTACCTTACATACAAGCAAGCACGCTTAGTGGAAGAACTGCTTTTATTCAAATTCTGTTAAAAATAATAAGATGAGACTGAAAAGCAATAACTGATATTGTATTTATTTTATAAAACTTTGAAAAAGTAGTAATTTTTTTGTAACGGCACAAAATGACCCCTTGGTACATGAGAAATAGGGATTTGAAATGTTTAATTAACAATAATAAATCCTACACTCTATGCCATTTATCCCACCACTAATAACAACCCCTTCCACCAGGTACAGAAAACTCCGCTCCTGAGTTTCCAACTGTCACTCACCTGGTTTACAAGAATTAACTGATGTTTGAAAAACATTTTTCTCTTTAACACAGGTGGTTACCATAGTAACGGATAGTTGGAATCTCAGGAGCAGAGTTTTTTGTACCTAGTGGAATGAGCAGTTTGCATAGTGCGCACAAACTGCCATATAATTAGAACTATCGAATTACTGGATGAGTGGGATTTTTGGCTGTAAAGTCGGTGTTCCTATAAATCTGGCAAGGATATGCACTACATGATAATTGCACCAATTTTCATACAGGGTGTAGGCAGCCCAATACTCATAATAAATCTTCTGTAAAGCTGAGTACACACTTATACAATCATACATGAGATGCGATGGCTCTAACCAGGGGTGGATTGGCCATGGGACTTGCAGGGAATTTTCCTGGTAGACTGGTGGCCTCTGGAGGCCACTCAGCAGCTCCTATTTTATTTGAAGAAGACTAGGATGTTGACGGACATCGGTGGTGGTTGCTAAAATGATGTCTGTATAGAACAAAGATCATTTGAATGTTGTATGTATTGGGTGGTGGTTACTAGGATGCTGTATGTATTGGGTGGTGGTTACTAGGATGCTGTACGTATTGGGTAAAGGTAACTAGGATGCTGTATGTATTAGGAAGTGGTTACTAGGATGCTGTATTTATTGGGAAGTGGTTACTAGGCTGCTGTATGTATTGGGAAGTGGTTACTAGGATGCTGTATGTATTGGGTAGTGGTTACTAGGATGCTGTATGTTTCGGGTGGTGGTAACTTGGGTGCCAGTGACTACCTGCATTGTACAGAAATCATTATCAATCTCTGATTGTGAAATATTACGCAATTATAGACAATTATAGAACATTATTCAATTATTCTAAATCATGCTAGACTTTACTAGTTTTAATTCTCACATGGTATTTGGCTGTCGTTACTTCAATTTTCAGCACATAATCATAGGAAATATTGTATTTTAAATGAATTCTGAAACTTGATATTTCTGTGGGTTTGTTCTTGGCCCTCTTTTTGTCAGGGTGTGGTTTGGCGTTCTGATGATCTAAATGCTGACCATTTAAATGCCGATAACTCTCATTGATCAGTGTTTTTCTATGGAACCGGTGTTGTTACCATACCTGTCTGATATGGGTGTAGGTCCCCTTTAATAACGGCCCAAAGGCCCCTAATTCTGACCCTAACTCCCCCTTCCATTACCCAAACCCTCCCTTCCCTGTAGCCTGACCCTAATACACCCTTCTCTATGGCCTGACCCTAACCCTCTCCTTTTATGGCTCTAATCTTCCCTTCCTAAGAGCATAACCCTAACCCCCCCAACACTAAAAGTCTTTGGAGAGGTTACTCACCTCTCCGGGGCTGTCAGCATCGGGTCTGCGGCAGGTCCGGCGAAAATTAATGGGTGAGTATGCTGATCGGCACACTCGCCCATTCATAAAAAAAAGTAAAAAATGGCTGCCATTCGCAATAGAAATAGCCGAAGGAACTTTCGTCTTTCTCTCTTTCTAAAGGCAGCCAATCAGAGTGGGGACTGCAACCGGTCTGATAGAATGTTCTAAATCCTTTGTTCGGTACACGCTGTTTTATGGGCTGGATGTTTTCATAAACATGTACAAGAGAGAAAAAGCCTTTAATCAGTTGTTTCCCATGAAGAGAATACACTAAACTTGAACTAGCCCAAATATTGTAGCCAAGCTTGGAACTCTCAGACTGGTAATTATCTTAGTAAATAATCAAGATGAAGTGATACAAAGCAGACACTCTCATCAGAACATAATCAACCCTTGGTTACTTGATCAAAGAGATTCCCCTGAAACCATTTAAACTGAAGTAAATTTCAATACTAAGATAGATTAGTACACCATTAACATGTTACTTTTATCATTATGGTGATCAGGTTGTAACTGTGACAGGTAGTAATTAGATATTAAGATATGAATGTTAGCAGGGCAGGTGCTCCTGGATAGTGCCCACTACCTCCTGTACCTGGTATAGTGGATATTTGATTGACTGAATCTCTGACGGGGACTGTGGGAGTTGGCTGTGACATCAAGACTCCACTTCACATTGCTTGCCCATTACTTCCGTGAGGGATCTCCATATCACTGGTAGTTGGGTTGTTCCACCGAGTAAATTTAAACTCAGTATCGTAAGCATCCACACATCCTTACTTGTCAACTCTCCCAGAATATCTGGGAGACTTCCAAATTTTGGGCAGCCACCCGAGGAGAGCACCTCCCGCATTTGGCACACAGCAGGGCATGCCATCATGTCGTCAAGCCCTACCGGCTTGAGGGTGGAGCTTTATCAGACGGCTTAATGCAAATTTCTACATTGTAACTCCACCCCTGCTTAACAATGCTGTGATCCACAGAATGGCTCTGTGGGGGCGGGGCTGGATGACACAGTTCACGTCATTAATCACCCTGGAGACTGCCAACTGTATCTCCCTTCCATAAGTTGGCAAGTATGCAATAGATGAACTCCTAATGACTGATTATAACCTACATGATTGATAGAATTGGTTACTAAGGGACAACCAGTGATAGACTCTAGTTTCATAAGACATCTTTAATTGATTCTGCATTTTATTGCATTGTGTGAAGCCATTGATACCGTGTATCACTGTCACTAGCTGAATGGAGATTATTTTGCTGATACTTTCCTTTAAATGTAAGAGATTTGGAGGTTGTCTCTATAGTCAGTGCTGACATTTGCTTTTCCTCATTATCGCTCTGCTTTTCTAGGCTCTTCCTTGCCCCAGGTGCCAGACGATGGATTAACATTGATGGCAAAACCATGGATATCACAGTGAAAGGCCTGAAACATCCTCATCGCTACGTGTTGGACGCTGCACAAACCCACATCTATATGTTGATGAAAAAGGTTTGATATCATTATCCTCCAGAGCTTGCATGTCGACTGTCCACCGGCTCCGTCTACCATGCTCTCCTTTCTATCAGTAGGATTCTTATGCCAGGTACCTGAAATCCCCCATATACAAAGAGATGCTCAACAAGGCCGTCGTCCCGCAGGAGACAAAAAAAAGGCAAGTGAATTGTGTGTTATTTCCCGCTGACACATAGATTAATCCTCTCGTCTCTTCCGACATTAAAGGTATGGGAGGCGGAGTGGGAGGCGGGGCTGTGTCATGAAAGGGGCGTGTTATGTTTCATGTAGATTAGGTGTGGCCACACCTCATAGTGATCCTAGAATCTGATAGGGCTAGGCAGCCCCATAACCCCTCCTCCATGAGTACTGCTGGCTTCCATTCATTGCTGCTCGGCCTAGAAATTAATAGGTGAATGACCAACCTTACCAGCCTCTACTCCAATCGGGACAAAGCTGCCTGACCCTTAAAAGTGGGACTGTCCAACCACAAATGAACCATTGGGAGGTATATGTTTCTGTGACAATACACCCAGTGCACTAACTGAAAACTCATATGGAAGTGGAATCACATTAAAATATAAACAAATAAGAGAACTAAGTGACTCAACACTTGCAAAATGACGCTGTCGTGCTGTTGCCCACCATTGCACACTTGCCATCTATATTTAGATATACCAAGAAATACTGAAGGGGATTGGCTTCATTAAATAATTTCACACTCACGACATGGGGTCTGATTCACAGTTAAGAATCTGTGTGGTTTTAGGTGCGTATATTGTGGAAGGTATATACTGCGCATGCGTAGTAACTTTTATACGCTATTTACGTTGGACTTGGGAAGGCAAATGTCGTGATTGTAACTTACGCTGGAAGGGGCGTGCCACGAATAATTAACTTGGCAGAAAAGAAGATTGGGTGGAGAGAGGCATTTAAATGAACAAAAGGAGGCGCGGTTATGCGGACATGTTCGTAATTAGACGCCCAACGCAAACAAATGCGAACCCTCAGTTAAGGGAGCCCTATGGCACTCGTAAGTCTCTTAAGAACCTGAAAACCGGGGTGTGCTGAGGGAATTACCTTGCTATTAGTTGCCCTTATTTAAGATCCTAACGTGTTCTTAAGTGTGAATCAGGCCCATTGAGGCTAGCTGAGGCTGTTGTCCCGGATGGTGGGGGAAGACTTAGCTGCAGACACTCAGCAGGTCACGATCTTAGGGGGCAGCCCCAGGTATAGCTAGGCACTAATAACCAGTGGGACGCCACAAGATAAATAACAGTGATATACACAGGGAGCAATACAAGAAACACAGTTGTCTACAGACGACAGTGGAGAATACAGATACCAACAGAATCTGCAAAACATGCAACACACAGGGCAGGGATAGCAGGAAACAATAGATACTGGAGTACAAAACAGGAATCAACAATAGTGCAAATGACACCAAGGAAACAGGTGTACATTAATACCTACAGAAACCGTAAAATGGGTTTCTGATACAAAGAACATCTGGAACACGTGAGCACATGGAAGTATAAATCACGAGACTGGAATACGCACATTTGGTAGGTAAACAGAAAAACAATGAGCAGCAACCTGATCAATGAGAGGCAGTCCTATATACTTGCTGCTCAGGTGCTGGTAATTAACTAGGAAGTTTTTAAGTCCAAATAAGGACAGATCATGATAATGTTCAAATATCCAGGAGACATAAAGGTCAAAGATTGCCCCTAGGGACAGACAGGGACACTACATCTTCAAATCATGTTGCAACACATTGCATATCTACCAACTGTCCCTATGTCAGCGGGGCTGTCCTGATTTGCGACCCGCAAAAGGGGTGGGTCTTATGAGGAGATGGGCAAAGATTTGACAATATTTGAGCATTTGTGGGCAGAACTGGTCAGAGTTTGCTCGTAACAGGGGCTGGGATCATTTTGTCAGGCTTTTGGGATTCATTGTACTGTGGGGGTGGGGTTTATAACCCAAAATGTGTACATTCCGTATTACAAGAAGCTGTGGGCAGGAGGGAGACTTACTGTCCCGGGAGCCTGGGAGGACTCATCAAAATGAGAGAGTCTGGAGTTGGCAAGTGTAGCAAAGTGTTATGGATATAGGATCACAATGAAGAAATAGCCATGTTTAGAGACAGCAAATAGGGAATTGCAGAGGGACATACGCAAGTGACCAGCTTTGTGAAGCAAAGGCTTTAATAGTTGAAAAAGAGGGTTTTCTGTTTTAGATTGTTACGTTAAAGAAAATATTAAGTCAGCTGAATTTAAATGTTATAAATATAATTCAAGGTATCTATGATATTTATATGTTTTATTAGTTCAGTAAGTCAGATTGCTTTGTTGTAGTATATGTAGTTACAGTGGTCAAAGTGGTCATTTAGAAGTGGCGATATGAAAAAATAGAAGTGAATGGAGATTTATAGCTTTTCAGTTAAATCAGTGGGAGAAGTGATGGTAAGGCATACCCGCGTATGCACCCTCAATTCCAGCCCTGAGTTACACGCCATCTGCTGGAAGGACAAATTCCAGTCTTAACATGAAAGCATTTGCTTGGCAGTGCTTCCACCCAGTGGTTATGTCTGGGTATTACAGGCTGTAATACAAGTTAATGGAAAAAAACGTGTTTGTAATTATTATAAGGACAAAATTAACTCCACAAGTCATACTAAAGACAACAATTCTGCTAGATAAGAATAGCTGCGGTGCCTTGCCTGACATCACAGAGAAGACGACTAAGGCCATGGCGGGTTCATCTGGACGAGTGGGACTGGTTGTAATGTGAACTTATGGATATCCATGTTGTGATGTCCAGCAGTATCTAGTTTCCGTCCTCATAGAGGGAAACAGATCTTAGAGGGGACAGAACCTCAGTAAATGGGATTGCATATTGTTTGTGAGGTTAAAGGAAGCTGCAGAGAGTCTCCACAGGCACAGGGCCTGACTAAGACCTGAACACAAAGCGCTGGCATCCATTGTGCGGTACATCCGAGCGAATATTATGGGGCACCAACATTAGATCCTAAGGCGCATGCAACAGCAGTCCTGAAGCCTAGATAAGTGTGGCAGGTTGTGTAAGGACCCAGAGCAGCCAATGAAAATGCAGGACCAGATATCTTCCTCTTCTCCAGTGATTTAAACACACGTGCGGGATACTGCTCTGTAATGTGTAGTGGAGATGGGGGTTATGCTTTGTGCAATAGCCATGAATAAATATCAAACTACTTATTTAAAGAAATAATGACTTACATTTTTACAGCATCACAATAGATAAGTGGCATTCCCGTAGCTTTCACACTCATAATATGAAATGCCAATGCAATAGTCCGAAATAGGTTGTGGAATGTCAGATTTCAGCAGCCCCCTGGACTTACACCTGAATTGGGCTGGTGCAAATGTTTTGCCGATTGCACGTCTGTGTTTGATTGCGTGAGCGCGCCCTTACTGTATTTATGTGATGCTTAGGCAGCACGGTGGCTCAGTGAGTAGCACTTGTGTCTCACAGCACTGAGTTCATGAGTTTGATTCCCGGACTGGGCCTTATCTGTGTAGAGTTTGTATGTTCTCCCCGTGTCTGTGTGGGTTTCCTCTGGGTGCTCCGGTTTTCTCCCACACTCTAAAAAACATGCTGGAATTGACTGCTGAATAAATGAACCCTACTTTTTGTGTATGTGTATACAGGCCAGATTTACTAAGCTGCAGGTTTGGAAAAGTGGAGCTGTTGCCCATAGCAATCAGATTCTAGCTGACATTCTCTAGTATGTAATAGGAAAGTGAGAGCTAGAATCTGATTGGTTGCTATAGGCAACCTCTCCACTTTTCCAAACCTGCATCTTAGTAAATCTGGCCCTATGCCGTCCCTCCCACAAATGTGATTGTGCAGTGACATGCGTTTGGCTCTGAGTTGCACGCGATTGCTGATCATGCGTAGTGCAAAATCCCGCAATGATTCTTTGCTCTATGCCATCAGGGGCACATTCATGCCTCAGCCCCACAATGTTAAAGTTACAGGGGGTGTGAATCCAGTGGGATTTCAAGCTGTAGCTCAGCTGTACATATATTTCCTGCCTGAATGGGCCAAGTGTCTCTTATCTACCGTCGCCTTCTATATTGTCGCTATAATGTGATAATTTTCTATATGATAATAATGGGGCAATGGAATACATTTTTGGGAGAGGCATTTTTAATGTTGGAGGCCCATGGTGACAGTGAAGAGGTTAAACACACAGTTTGCTGCTGTCCACATCTGCTATCCAGCCTGTTAATCTTCTCATCCCGCCAAAGAATCTCATCAAACACAAAGTCTTGCATCCTAATTGCCTGCACATGGTGTCTGCAGATTCCCCGGCCGTCGCAGCGAGAGGGATGGGTCCCGCGTCTCTTTCTCAGGACTTCTGCTCCAAGTTGTGAAGCTTCTTTCCACCAATCCGCCAGCTTCACGCGCACTTCCCCAGCAGTGTCTCAAGTCTTATTCTGAGGCGGCCCAAGATATCATCATGGTTCCCTACTAAACTAGAAAAGGAATGGGGGCTTGCCATTAATTTGGCGTAATAAAAAAAAAAAATCCCAGAATGCATCAGGGCTCTGTGACCATAAGTACATCTTACCAGAGCTGGTGTTCAACATCCCAAGGCTGGTTAGAAGGAGCTGGCTGGCAGCAGTGATACAAGATGGCGCAGGGCTTATGTCTTAAAATATGTTGTTGGGTGAATGGCATATAAAAAAATCTATCTCAAAATCATTGCACACATATTGTGACTGAATATGTATCGTCATATTACAAGATAGAATTACGTAAAACACAAGAGGGAGGAGACATGGATCTGAAAATATATGCTATCCTGAGCAAACCAAGGGGTATGGGGCAAGAAAGAGGGTGAAGTGCTAATGTCACCATTATAGTGATGGTGGAGGATGGAGTAAGGGGCAGGAAGGGGGTGAAGTGCTAATGTCAGGATTATAGTGATGGTGGAGGATGGAGTAAGGGGGGTGAGGTGCTA
>WWET01001170.1:229092-241658 GCA_011038615.1 Limnodynastes dumerilii
TTTCGCAGCACTTAAGATCTTAAGTGCTTGCGATCGATTCAAACTTACGCTCTTAGCGAATTTACGCTCCTAACCGCTACGTAGACGGCGTTGCACTATTACCACGCATGCGCAGTAATGCGAATTTTCTAAGATCTTAAATATACGCTCCTAAGTGGCGTGGAAATCGTATCTCTGAATCAGGCCCATTGTGTTCTTAGGTCTGGATACGGCCCCATGCTAATAAGGACAGATTACGGTTTTAATATAAAAAATGTTCATATTACCTTTTAATAACAACGCAAGTTCTGTCGCCTGTTTGTGCTTGTTCTGGGAGTAAGTTCATACTTGTTTCCTGAGTGTGCTTCTTGTAGCCCAGCATTCCCTCAGTGCCGAGCTTAGACCAGGTGTTTGTTACCTGTAGATATGTTAATAGAGGTTTGACATAATTCATTAAAATGAAACACACTAAGGGGGTTTATTCAGAGCTTCTCGTACGCTTAACGTTGTGACGTATTTTGTAATAGATCTGTAAATACCTTTATTTTCGACGTGTCTTATTTTAGCCACTAATTGTGGCAACGTTGCCCAGAATTCTGAATAAGCCCCTAATATTCAGATATTCAATCTGTCATGGAAACAGCTGAGCGTGTAACGCTTAAGGCATTTTTGTGTGTGGCATGTCCCCCTAAGCGCTTGATCCAGGCTGGAATGTGATGGGAATTTAAGAGTGATCCCGACACGAGCGCAACTGCGGTTCCGGAGTGCAGCAGGTTGCAGAACAGTCCAGCACAATGCAAAGCAGCTGTGTTCCCAGATACATTCCCTTCACTATCGATCCAGATGCAGGAGTAATGTGTACCCTGCAATGCATCATGGGAGTGGAGGTTAGTGTGAGCGCTTCGTTAATAGTGCAGACCCTCCCACATGACCCATTCCATTAGGCACAATATGCTCCACAACTGAGTTTTCAACTGTCACTCACCTGGTGAAATGACTTAACTGATATTTAAAAAACTATTTGTCTCTTCAACAAAGGTGGTTACCATAGTAACTGACAGTTGGAAACTGAGGAGCAGAGTATGTTGTACCTAATGGAATGGGTCATGTTAGTGAAGTTGTACTAATCATATAGGACTGGATACAGACTTCTGTTGACAATGCGCAATTGGATCCCCGCTGCATACAGCCTTCCGTGCAAGCGAGAGGCCAGGGCCCTACCCAGGGGCGTAACTTCAGGGGGGTGCAAGGGATGTGGCTGCTACAGGGCCCGGAGGAGAGGGAGGTCCGTTGCAACTGCCCACCTTCATCCTGCACTGTAAGCAAGCTGTGAGAGGCTGACAGCTTAAAACAGCGCTCGGCGCTCCATGTATGAGTGTATGTATGTATAGCGCTGTAGCACTCAACACTTATACATCCGCTCCCAGTCCCACTTGGCTCTGCCTAGTCCAACCCATCCAGACTCTGGCCCCGCCCACTTGCTATGGGGCTGAGTTTGTCACCTTCTGCACCTTAATATTTCCCATCCGCCTTTATTTATAATATGGAGATGGATCAAAAGTCTGGACACGGCAGCGGGTGTAAGGCAGACCCATACTGTAGCATTTAAATCCCCAACATCTTCCCCTTGCGTTCCCCTCACCTCCTCCACCATCAGACAGCTGGATGTAGCGGCACGTGTGCAAAAACCCTATCACACGATCCTAGCAAGTGATCAGTGACACCGACTAGTGGACAAGTCAGGAATAACAGCTTCCCCAGTGCTTTCAGCATGGCTTCTGCATGGAATAACGTTGTGTTGCTTTGGCTTTATCAGCATCCAGGTTTATGTTGACTTGCTGTGTTCCGCACTTGCATGTTGGAGGACTCACCATATCCGCTCTGATGTCGTCATCCTGTCTGTGTACTTAACCGCCAGCTCCCCTGTCACATGACCATCGCTGCATGAACCCATTATGTCTTGGAACACCATAATGCCCAGTGCTGTGAGCTAGACTGGTAAGGGTATACAGTAATGTAGCTGGCGTCCACCATCCAATTATAGCTTATATAGATTCTGCCAAGTATTTATTTTTTTCCTTTTTGTCAATTTTGGATAGAAATGAACAAATCATTATCTGGGGTGTGTTATGGGGGGGCATTACCACAAGGATGACCAATCACCTTTTTCCATGGTAAATAATGGTTTTAATGAGGGAACAGAACTTAATATCTGAGTGGGATATTACTGCACAGGATGTCTCAATCAAACAGTGCAGACTGAGCTAAAATCAGAGACCATATATTGTAGCTGCAACATTACCAATAAACTAAACTCATTTATCAAATATTGCACACGGTAACACACACTGCACATCTTCCAACAAAATGGCGGGACTGATTTCACAGGTGGGCGTTCCCTCTTAGTCAGTTTACAAAGCAGGCAAATTATCTAGACCTCTGGGATTTTCCACGTTAGGAGGTTGTAATACTCTGCAAGTCTTTATGACTGAAATTCCAGTGTTTCAGACATAGAGACTTACAGAGCACCACAGCTGGATAGTGCCTGCTTCAGAATGGGGGGGCAGAGAATTGACACCTAAGGGCCAAATTTACTAAGCTGCAAGTTTGGAAAAAATGGAGATGTCGTCCATAGCAACCCATCAGATTTCAATCATACCTCCCAAGTGTCCCGATTTCACCGCTGTCCCGCCCACTGTATATGTGGCAGGGCTTTACATCGCACTTTTCAGGTAATACAGTGCTCCTACGGGAGACTTGAAGGACCAAACCTGTTACTGCGAATAGCAGTGACTGATCCTCAGAGGCGGCCCTAGGGTTTGCGGGGCCCTAGGCCGTTCAATGGCACTGTGTTGCCATAGCAACACATACACAGTGCCAGGATGCAGCAGTCCGGGCACTGTGTATGTGAGTGCACAGTGCCCGGATGTGAAGGCCAGGCACTGTGTATGTGATGCTATGGCAACACAGTGCCATTGAACGGCCTAGGGCCCCGCAAACCCTAGGGCCGCCTCTGAGGATCAGTCACTGCTATTCGCAGTAACAGGTTTGGTCCTTCAAGTCTCCCGTAGGAGCACTGTCTTACCTATAAACAGGGAGGAGACATATAGAGGCTGGACATAATAATAATAGGGGGCAGACATGGAGATTGGACAAATAAACAGGGAGGAGACATATAGAGGCTGGACATAATAATAATAGGGGGCAGACATGGAGATTGGACAAATAAACAGGGAGGAGACATATAGAGGCTGGACATAATAATAATAGGGGGCAGACATGGAGATTGGACAAATAAACAGGGAGGAGACATATAGAGGCTGGACATAATAATAATAGGGGGCAGACATGGAGATTGGACAAATAAACAGGGAGGAGACATATAGAGGCTGGACATAATAATAATAGGGGGCAGACATGGAGATTGGACAAATAAACAGGGAGGAGACATATAGAGGCTGGACATAATAATAATAGGGGGCAGACATGGAGATTGGACAAATAAACAGGGAGGAGACATATAGAGGCTGGACATAATAATAATAGGGGGCAGACATGGAGATTGGACAAATAAACAGGGAGGAGACATATAGAGGCTGGACATAATAATAATAGGGGGCAGACATGGAGATTGGACAAATAAACAGGGAGGAGACATATAGAGGCTGGACATAATAATAATAGGGGGCAGACATGGAGATTGGACAAATAAACAGGGAGGAGACATATAGAGGCTGGACATAATAATAATAGGGGGCAGACATGGAGATTGGACAAATAAACAGGGAGGAGACATATAGAGGCTGGACATAATAATAATAGGGGGCAGACATGGAGATTGGACAAATAAACAGGGAGGAGACATATAGAGGCTGGACATAATAATAATAGGGGGCAGACATGGAGATTGGACAAATAAACAGGGAGGAGACATATAGAGGCTGGACATAATAATAATAGGGGGCAGACATGGAGATTGGACAAATAAACAGGGAGGAGACATATAGAGGCTGGACATAATAATAATAGGGGGCAGACATGGAGATTGGACAAATAAACAGGGGGAGACATATGAAGGCTGCACATAATAATAAGGGGCAGACATGGAGATTGGACAAATAAAGGGGCAGATATGGAGGCTGGACATATGAATCCTGGACAAATAAGGGGCAGACATATGGATGGCAGGCCTAATAATAAGGGGCAGACATATGGATGGCAGGCCTATCAATAAGGGGGAGATATATGGATGGCAGGCCTAATAATAAGGGGCAGATATATGGATGGCAGGCCTAATAATAAGGGGCAGACATATGGATGGCAGGCCTATCAATAAGGGGCAGATATATGGATGGCAGGCCTAATAATAAGGGGCAGGCATATGGACGGTTGTTAAATAAAAGGGGCAGGCACTAGACCCTCTGGTCTGGGCGATGTAAGACACGCCCACTTTCCCAGACACGCCCACTGGGTGGTACAAGACACACCCCGAAATATTTTGTCCCTCTTTTGAATTCTCAAATGTTGGGAGGTCTGTAGCTGACATTCTCTAGTATGTAATAGGAAAGTGAGAGAAAGAATCTGATTGGTTGCTGTAGACAACATCTCCACTTTTCCAAACCCACAGCTTAGTAAATCTGGCCCCTATGTGTTCTGCACTGAACCTAGTAAAATCAGGAGAATTTCCTTTGAGTGATAACAATTACTGAAAAACACGGTAGTAACAGCACAGGCTCTAGAGAAAGGGGCCCATTTACTGTAATATGTTTGCTTAGAAAGTCTAAAGGGTGTTGATTTTTGGCTGATGTAACAATAAGACTTTAATAAAGGGTTAGAATCAGAAAACATCTCTTTATCCCATTTCCGCATCTTCCTTTCTGCCCCATATTTTTCTATGACTACAGAGAACAGGGTCCGGATTCACAGTTACGTAGTTTTCATCTTACATACGTTGTTTTAAGAATTGAGCTACTGCGCATGCATAGTAGCTTATTTTCGCTATCTGCGTGCCATTTCTGTACGTAGATTGCGTAAGCGCGGTCTAAAGACACTGCTTATGCAATATACGTACGCACAGTAGCTCAATTCTTAAAACAACGTACGTAAGATGAAAACTATGTAACTGTGACTCCGGACCCAGATCCCTATTTACAGATCTCCATCACCGTAATACCGCGCACTCTGAGCTAGATTGGCCCCTAGCCTCCTATAATAGATTCAATCCCTCCCCTTCAGAGACTGTCTGCGTTTGTCAATGATTTAGTGTTTTGCCAATTTCACAGGCACTTACCATACAATCAATATTACGTTGTAGATTGTAAATCTCACGGCCTGAAATATTAAGCAGCATTGTTCCACCCTAATACCACATATTTAGATAAATTCACCCAAAAGTGCCATTTTAATGTATCTGAAAGAAAAGAAAGGGTATAATAGAAGAAAAGATGTCATTCCTTTTTTTACACAACAGTAGTGCATGCGGATTAAAGGTCTATGTGAAAATGGGGACGATATTTGGGGTTTTGCTTACCAGGAGAAATAAAGACACTCTGTACTAACAGAAGAGGCTTCTGGGTAATACCCAGAAGTCTGTGCTCCTGGATAGCAGCCATTTACTCTATACTTTTTTCTTCTTCCCTCATTGAATGAATGTTGCTGGTTGCAGCTTTTTCCAGATTAAGGTGGACATCCCAGCCGAATGTCGGATTTACCCCATAGACTCAGAGGAGGAGGAAGACAGTCAGCTGGCTTGTAAGGACACCATCCAGGAGGTGATTTGTCCCTGGGAGAACATCATAGAAGAAGGTAAAGCAGGGTAATGGCCACATGACTTGAGGCTGCCCACAAATGGGTCCTGGGACTTCTCTGAATCAAAAAAAGTGCATTAGGATACGCAATGCATCCAACAAACGCCTTTACCATTAACCAGATCACTGCCGTCGGAGACTTTCCTCTCTCACTTCAGCACAGCAGTAGGAGCCAAAAAAAAGAATAAAATCATAAAAACTTTTTCCTTCAGTCGGGCATCTAGAGCATTGCTCTGAAAGGACCTTTCTTGGGGGGAATGGGTGAAGCCTTTGCAGCCTGGTACAGTTTCTGATCAGTGATTGTTGGATTTGCGTCCTGTCGGTCACCTCTGATTGGCTGGCTTTGTGTTTAGCACAGGAAGTAGAATGATATTTCCGACATTCCTTATGAATTTCACTGAACTCCTACTTAGGATAATCTGGGATTCCTGGCTGGTTATCTATTAAAAATTAAACTTCAATAAAGAGGCATTAAATGGTGTTAATTAAAAAGTTGGTACTCTGAATTAATAGATTTCTCTAGTGATCACTAAACAGGGTATTTAGGGAGTATCAAAGGGTTGCTTAGCAGTGTCAGGTTGACCGATGATTTAATTGTATTAATAAGAGGTAAATATTTATTTGGAGAATACGCTAACGCTGAGTACACATTTCTCACCAAATGCAACCCCTACCTACCAGCTGATCTGTGGTTGGTTAAGTGTGTATGCTCACACAACCTCTGCTTTCAATTCAAATTCATCCGATTTTAGTATTCTCGTCGTGTCAAAAGATTTGGAAACCTGCTTAAGAATCAGGAGACCGAATCGCAAATCTCTCGAGCAATATAGAAGTGTGTACGCATCTCTGACACCTTTTGTCCAACTCCTAAATAAATGGATCTGATTCAGTTAGCCTCGCACTCGCGTATTTTGCGGTGTGAAGCTAATTGTTTTTTTTCTGATTTTTATTCGCATCTCGGAGACACGCATAAAAATCGGCTACCGTACCGTTTGCGGTGCACATTTTCCGGTCTATTGCGGTGCGAATTTGTAATTGAATCAGGCCCAATCTATTATATAAATATGTCTGTGAGTGACCGCCAAAGATTAGAAGAGTGTGTTCCGTTACACCATCCTTTCAGCTGGTGGATACAGCAGATGCAGGTAGGAGATCTGCTGGTAGATTGGGTACACACTGGAAAATTACCGTGCAGACCATACACTAAACAGTTTGAAGTGACATCTTACACTGTGTACTGTCCAGCAATCCTTAGAATCATTAGCAACTGCATTTGATTGTTTGACTAGATTTTTGGAAGCGGCTAATCTTCACTATCAACGATGTAACAATGGACCTGATTCACACTTAAGAAGAAGCTGAATCTTCGTGCGTATTTTTTAGGAACGGAAAAACTGCACATGCCCAGTACACAAAGTTACGCATGGGATCCAGCGGGTACGCATAAGAATTCCATTACACACAAACTACAACTCCATTCTTAGTGACATAAGTAAGAAGGGGCGGGCCAGACCTCCGTAAGAAGGGAGTTAAGAAGAGTGGGTGAGGGGGGAGCATTTATATGGGGCATTAAGGGCGCGGTTTGCTAAGTACGCAAGTACGTAAGCAACTTAAGCTCAGGCATGCGCACGGAGAGTTAAGGTAGCCCCATGGCACGGAAGTCAGTAAAAATCCGGAAGAATGAGCAGAGTGCCACTTAGTTGCGTACTTATTTTCTTTTTATCGGTGGATCAGGCCCATTGTCTCCTTCATTAATGACTGTGTATGCTGTCCCGACAAGAATGAAGACCGATCCACCGCTAAATCGTTTCAGTGTGTACAGATGAATCGTTATACAAATCGAGACTTCGAATATTGAATATCGTTAGAAAACCCTCCAGTGTGTTCTCAGTTGGACCCAAAAAGTATTGTACGAGTGTGTACCCAGCCTCACCTAGAGTCGCGTGCTGGCGCATGAGTAACTGGGCAGACTGGATGGGCCATGTGGCTGTTATCTGCCGTCACTTTCTATGTTTCTATGAGTAGAAAGAATGTGTATGTATTTGCGTGCGATGATGAGCTGTTCTCATGTAGACAAATGTCACCTCACATTCAAAGGCCTGGGGATGGTTAATGTCCTGGGGTGCGGGGAATGCACAGAAAGGGTTATTTGACAAATACGCAAGTACGAAATTTCTAAGTGTGTGGACTTGCTCGTGCCCATCCCTGGCACCGGTATGTGCATTTATTACGGATGCCATTGCAAGTTATTTGTGAATGTGCCAAATATATTTATCATCTATCAATCAGAGATTGCAATGCATGGTATAAAAGGGGTGATTGTTTCACAGAGCATTACAAATATATGAGGGCATCAGCTAATAATTCATTTCCCCCCGAAGGACTAATCTCATGTGGGTTCATATGGCAAAATAGAAGGGACTCTCATTCGTACAATGCCCTTTGAATCTCCTTCCATGGCTTAAATTCAAATGAAACTTATTATTAAAAAAAAGTCAAGAAAAACCGATTTATAAATTTCAAGAAATGTTTTAAAACATGCAAATTTATTGTATTTATTTGGCCCCAAATAATGAAACCAAATATTGATTTAAAAAACATGTTTTCTGTGTAATCCTGGGTCATCTTCACATTTGTAGTCGTGTTGTTGGAAAAGATTCACTACTAAATCCATCGGTGTCTGATTCGGTAACACACAGGGGCAGATCCAGACCTCAGCACGCTAGCCGCTGTCGTAAAATCGCCTGTATATACTGGGTTGGGGAGGGATAAATTCTAAAATGTGCGCCATCTGATATTTCCCGGCCATTGATATATAATAGTTGGGGGGGTTTTTGTTTAGGTTTCCACAGTATTATAAATAAATATTATATCATTATCTGTATTATTTTTATTATTATTATTATTAATAATAATAATGGGGTAGATCCAGAACTACGTTTGCCATATGTTTACTCGCGTAGCGTATTTTCGCATGTGTACCTTCTATACACTCCCCTAGGCACACCCCTTGAATATTTTGACCGATTTCCGCTTTCCAAATCCTACCTTAACTTTTGCTCATGTAACCGCTGTGGTCCGCACACGTACAGATGGGTAACACGTAAGAACGCCCATACTGTACAATTTAAATGAAACCCCCCGCCTCCTCAGACGTATTTTGGACTCACAGAAAATTGGCACGCCCACACGTAAGTATTTACGTGACACATACGTGAATGGCCCATACGTTCACAATTACGCTACGTTACTGAGCGTATTTTCTATGGTGCGCATGCGCAGTGCTTACCAAAGCGCGATTTTACATCTCCGCCACGCGTAAATTTGCGTTGTTCTGGATCTGGCCCAATGTTTATAAGGTACCACAAAGTGTCTGCATTACTGTACAGGTAATGTAAATCCAACTCACATCTAAACACCCGCACACATTGATATCTGTGGTCTATGGCAATGTGAAGCGGGGGCGGAGTTTGACACAATTTAATGCAAATGAGCCTGATTCAGACTTAAGGAGCTTGAATTTACGGACCGTATTCAGACTTCCGTTTTGAAACGCGACCGCAAATATACGCACACACGTAGCAAGGAACACCCACCAAAACCCCAGTCAGTCCCCTTGCTAATCCGTGCTCACGTAGACTTACACCACCATAGACCACCTCTAACTTTCCGTGTGCCGTCCCGTGCGTCTGTGTCCTCCGTACGTGCGTATCATCATAATCGCGCCCACTTTCCTTTATATAAATGCTTCGCTCCGCCCATTTTCACTTAAAATCTCAAGCGCGTATATTTGTGTTGCATATCCAGATGAATGTACACACGTGCCTATCGTACGTCCGTCTGTAAGGCACTTCCGTGCGAATAGTCTACCTCAACTACGTACAAAAAGTTACTACACATGCGCAGTTGAAACGTACCTAAAAATACGCACGGGAGTCGCCGTAAAAACGGAAGTCTAAATACGGTCCTAAGAGAGGAAAGTTACTCCTGGGCTAAACCATGTAGATTTCAGGGGGGAATCAAGTTAAATATATTCTTTGCATGCAGGGATATATCTTTGAATTGCTTACTGCACACAGATACTGACCAGCTTTACTATCACACTGTTATTTAGACTTGGGATAGGAAACGCCACCTCTCAACTCTAATACTGCAACAGATGAAATATGACTCCCCTGCAATCAACATGGTTTAGCCCAGGAGAAACTTTCCTCTCTTATTTTCAAGCTCCTTCTTAAGTCTGAATCAGGCCCATAATTACACCTCCCCATCACCATCACACACACACACACACTACTCCCAGAGAATGGATCTGGATTATTTATATTTGCAGTGTCAGACTCTAGTGACTGATTTTTACATGGGAGAGAGGAAGGGCCGCCCCCTCTTCTCATTGGTGTTATTGGCTGTTATTTTCACCTATGAGAATAGGGAAAGGCTCCTCTTCTAATCTATTCACCCCTATTGCTGCACTGCCTCCCCAGCCCCACCCCCCGCGGAGCGCATTGCACTGGTCCTGCATGCATCGTACTTGACAAATATTATGTAGGAAAGTGTGATTCAGTTACTGTTGCTCTGCATTCTGGAATGTTTGTCCTGTAATTCATTCACTTTGGTTTAAATTAGCCAACAAGTCATTGGGGCAGATCCAGAACTACGCATTTCCGCGAATTTACGTGTGGCAGAGACGTAAATTCGCAGATTTATGCGCACCACAGAAAATACGCGCATTCACGTAGCGTATTTTCAAACGTATGGGTAATTCACGTATTGCAAACGTAAATACTTACGTGTGGGCGTGCCAAATTTACGTTAGTGACCAATACGTGCGTTTTACGTGAAGTAGGCGGGGGGTGGTATTTAAAGTGTACAGTATGGGCGTGCTAAGCTGCGTACGTTCGCGTAGTCTGTACGCCCGTTAGCGGACGTATTCTGTTACGTTAGGAAAAGTTAAGGTAGGGTTTGGGTCGCGTAATTTGAGAAAATACGTCCGTGCAAGGGGTGTGCCGTGGGGAGTGTAGCGACCTTACGTGTACGAAAATACGCACTGCTAAAATACGTACGCACACACGTAGTTCTGGATCTACCCCATTATCAGTATTCACACAACAGAGTACCTTACATTCCCCTATGCTGATTATTACACCTGGGCTTCTGTGAGGTGATGTGCATGGTATGAAACGCTTGTAACACTATGGGGATTACACAAGGGGCCAGATTTACTAAGCTGCGTGTTTAGAAAAGTGGAGATGTTGCCTATAGCATCCAATCAGATTCTAGCTCTCACTTTCTTTTTCCATACTAGAGAATGTCAGCTAAAATCTGATTGGTTGCTTTGGGCAACATCTCCACTTTTCCAAACCCGCAGGTTAGTAAATTTGGCCCAAGGGATGTCATCCAGAAACAATGGCCTGCATTTTTTTTTAAATCTCATTGCTAATCCTGCGGCCCTTTAATACAAACCAGGAAATGTCACTATAATCTGGATAATCAAACACGATGCCTACTGTATTATGTCACAGCCTGTGTCAGTCCTGACTTCCAAATATGCCTCATGTTGAACTTGTAATAACTGTGTATGATGCCTTATAGTTCTTAAACGTCAATTCAATAAAAAATATAAAAATGTGTTCATGGCAAAGGCGTTTTCTTTACCTCAACTATTACACCTATGATTGTTCAATGTCACATTCACCTATCAGTAGCTGCTTCACAGACTGAGTAAAAGAATTTGTTTTGACACTTTCCTGATAGCAGGTAAATAGAGATGCACTGTTTCCAGCAACAACCAATCAAATTGTAGCTTTCTTCCCCCTTTTGTCATTTTAAATATGATAACAAACATTCGACAGTTTTTTTACTTTGCGCAATCCTGTTTAAGAGCCGGAACAAGACTTTCATCCAACACCTGACTTAAGCACACAAAGGTCGTAAGAGGAGTGTCTGGAGGGAGATGAGCATGCGCCATCTAGTTACGGGGGATTTACGCACGGATCTCCTAAAGTACAGAACTCAGTTCCGTACGACAGGAGATCCATCCAAGGGGGCGGGTTTTCCCCTCTGCCCGCCAATAGTGCGCAAGGTTTGGGGTATTAAATTTTACAGTTGTACGGACCACTGTGTTAAGGGTGTCTCATTTTAATAATAAGACCTTAGGTGGTTATTGCGTTTTACATTGTGCTATTAGGTGACCTGATGATGCGGATAGATAGGTCTATCTAAGATGTTTATCTTTTCCACAGTCCTGACGGGCTGATCCAGAGAGAAAGGACAACACAGGTGCAAGAAGAGACTTGGACAACACCACATTGCCATGTGAGGGGAATTATTTTTCTTGCTGGGTAAACACTTGCACATAAGATTTACATGCTGCATAGTTTTATGTTTATTCTGTTTTTATGATTTAAATTTGCCTTCCCCCCCCTGCAGCTCAACATGGTTTTTCTCAGGTCTACACTTGGGGTGTGGTATACAGCAGCTAATTTTTGTGACATTCATTCATGTGACAACATTAGGTGGACAGTGTATGAATATCTATCAAAATGTACTCCACAGGGTTAGTTTACTGACAAAACTAAGGTCTACAGTGTTATTATACTGACCTTTATTTTGTTACATGAAAAAAGTCTGACATAAACATAAAGACTACCCTAACCCTCCACTCACCATAGCCTAACCCTAACCCTACACTCACCGCAGCCTAACCCTCCCCTCACCACAGCCTAACCCTAACCCTCCACTCACCATAGCCTACCCCTAACCCCCCACTCACACACGCCT
>WWET01001170.1:268714-281360 GCA_011038615.1 Limnodynastes dumerilii
CACGCTCTGCAATATAAGTTTCACATTTTTCGGGCTTGGCAGGGTCATCTGGCTTCTGGCAGGGGAATTATATACATAACTTTTTAATTGCAAAAAAAAAATATCAGCTTTGCTTGTGCTGTTTCTCCGATACTCTCATTCATATCTTATCTTATCTTGTTTTTATTTTTCAATGTACGCACAAACCTGCTCACTGTGGACGTAACTACAGGTGGTACAAGGGGTGTGGATACTAAGGGGCCCGGAGGAAAGGAGGACCCGTGGCAGCCACGCCCCATGCCCTGTATTCAAGCTGTCAGAGGTGTCACTGATTAAACCAGTGCTTGGCCCTCTATGTATGAGTGCTGAACACAGGGGAGGAACATGGAACGCCAAGTGCTTTTTTAAGTTGTCAGCCTCTGACAGCTTCTGTCAGGCAGTGGCTCCGCCCCAAGTCCCACCCATGCAGACTCAGACCCCGCCTCCTTGCTATGGACCCCAAATCTCTCACCTACCACCCATGTTGCTCACCTTTTAATGGCGAAAAGACCTCTGGGAATAAAAAAAATCCCAGTAGGGAGCCACCATTTCGATGATAAATGTTCTATATTGCAGTTAGTGGGGCTGATCCAATTGAGAGATGATGTTTATAACTTAACTCTAAATGACATTTTATATTTAAACTTATTCAGAATTTGTGTGAAACAAGCAATAGCAAAGAATTTACACCGCAGGGAAATACATTAAACTGCCAATGACTGATATGTCACTTACACCTTTCACTCCTGGGACCAGATTTACTAAGATGTGGTTTTGGAAAAGTGGAGATGTTGCCCATAGCAACCAATCAGATTCTAGCTCTCACTTTCCTATTACATACTAGAGAATGTCAGCTAGAACCTGATTGGTTGCTATGGGCAACATCTCCACTTTTCCAAACCCGCAGCTTAGTAAATCTGGCCCCTAATACCTTATAAATAAAGATTCGGACAACTCTTGTGTGATGATATTGGGAATAAATGGACTGTTAATTAGGGGTAGAGTCATTTGGCACTGATAGCAGGTGGGGGAGTCAGCTGATGTAAACAAACCATAAGAGGACAGACAGCCCCCCAATGTCATGGACGACGCACTGGCACTAACCCTCTTCACATTGCACACCACCATTATACCACAAAGGCAGACCAGGTCCCAACATCAATCCACTTGAGGGGTGTGCTTTCCATGAACCAAACCTTATCCCCTTCACCATGTGCCAAATTGAGTGCTGACCCCCTCCCCCGAATGTTGCTGTCACCCTATGCCCCATCTGCAAAGAAAATTAAGCATGTTAGAAATACACAGACAAAAGCCAGCTTCCTGTCCAGGAGCCTTATATAAGCTCTAAGCCCCTCCCTCTATCCCACCCAAACCACCCCCAAACCTTACCCTGATTGGCAATTCCCATTAACCTATGGAGTACCTGATTCCAGTGACACCAAGCCGGGGGTTTATGGGTCTTCATGACTATCTGGCATTCAGTTTCTAAAATTAATTTGCCCCCCTAACATTGCAGCAGGGTTTCCTTACCCCCCTGTGTTTGCTGCTACTTTAAAACTCTGGCTCAGCTCCAATGACATCACATCTATTTAGCTTCTTAATAAGATTTTGGTACAACTGCAGAACCAGATACTCCAACATGAACCCTTCCACCAGGTACACAATAATCCGCTCCTGAGCTTCCAACTGTCACATACCTGGATTAAATGAATTAACTGATGTTTGTAAAACATTTTTTTCTTCAACACAGCTGGTTACCATAGTTACAGACAGGTGTAAGTTCAGGAGCGGAGTATTTTGAAGCTCATGGAATGGGTCATGTTGGAAGGTTCTGGGACATGGCTTTCTCACATAAAACAAAGTTTGGGGCCTCTTTTGATACCCTGTCTATGTGAACACTGTTCATAGTCTTTCGGATTGTAGGGGTGGATTGGCCACAGGACAAATAGGGAATTTTCACGGTAGGTGGTGATCTTTAAAAGCCACTCAGCAACCTGTCTTTAGTTTGAAAGGAACTAGGATGCTGTCAGTAATGGGCGGTGGTCACTAGGATCCTGTTTGTATAGTATGAAGGTCACTAGGATCCTGTCTGTATTGTGTGGTGGTCACTAGTATGCATGTTGTATTGGGTCTTGCTTATAAGGTGTCAGTCTGCGGACTGAAATGGTGGTTTTAGAAGTAGAGACAGCCAAAAGCTCTCTGCATGCAATAACTTTAGGTAAGGTTCTGCATGTGGACAGCCCCCCATCCTGTCATGTACAGAATAGTTTATAGTAAATTCCCGTACGTTATCCTTCTTTGTACGGGCTAACTTCTGGAATATGCTCGTAAGTCTGGATCCGCTTCCCTAACCTTAACTCTAATTCCTAACCCTCATCACTAACCGGGGAATCACATCAGAGACGGTCGCAGTCCCCGCGACGAAGGCTCCTTTCAGAAATAGAGACAGACGAAAGTTACTTTTTGTCTGTCTTTATTTCAAATAAAAGCCCGTTTTATAATTTTTTTATTTTTTATGAATGGGTGAGTGTCCCGATTGGCATTCTCACCCATTCATTTTCACAGAGACCCGCCGGACTTGCTGC
The DNA here is from genome assembly GCA_011038615.1 of Limnodynastes dumerilii. Lineage (NCBI taxonomy): Eukaryota > Metazoa > Chordata > Amphibia > Anura > Limnodynastidae > Limnodynastes > Limnodynastes dumerilii. The sequence continues at coordinate 271,318 of WWET01001170.1, forward strand.
TGACAGCTACGGAGAGGTGAGTAACCTCTCTGGGAAATTTTAGTGTTTGGAACGGGAGGGGGGGGTTAGAGTTAGGCTCTTAGGAAGGGAGGGTTAGGGCCATAGAAGGGGAGGGAGGGTTAGGGTCAGGCTGTGGGGAAGGAAGGGTTAGGAAAATGGAAGGGAAGGGTTAGAATAAGGGGAAGGATTTGGGTAGTTTTGAGCCTTACCTTTCGTAGCACCACGTTCGTTGCTCCGTGGATCGATTGCTATGTCTTATCGAGGCATATGCAATCAATATCCCAGCCAGTTCAAAACTGGCTGGGAGGAAATGGCCCTATCACAATAGGTCTGTTCTTAGCGGGGACCCACACCCCATCAGAGAGCAGCACATGGTACAGCAGGTACCAGGAACAGTAAATGTGACAGCAGGTAACCCGGGGAGAGGAAATGTTTGGTCGATATTAGATTTTTTGGAAATGGACAATAGGGTTTGCGTTTATTAGCTTAGTCCCTGAATCACAGATAGGTGCTTAAGGAGACTTACACAAGCCTCTACATTGGCGCATGCGCGTAGAACTTCTGTAGAAGGGGCCGGCCCCTCACATCTGAATGCCGTACCCCTGCCAATCGGACGGGGATAGGCATGCTAATGAAGGGTCGGGGGTGGGGAGATGCGGTTCCAAGCAGACGCAGATCCGTGCGGTAAAGTTAAGGTACACTTAAGTGTCCAGAACTCCGTAAGAAGGAGGGTTGTGCCAGGAGTGTGCACTCCCCTCCCCCGTGCTCAATGACAGAGCTTTGAATCTGGTCCTTACTGAGTAAGCCAGGGTTGCCGACTTTAACTAGCTTTCCTCTGGGAGATCCCGGAGGGAAACCATAGATGCATGCAGGGGGCGGGGCATGGTGATGCAATTTATACAAATCGTGTCATTAACCCCTTGACTATTAATTACTCCTTTTTAGATTTAGTAGGGGGGTGGGGCTTGATGATGCAAATTGCATCATCAAGTTCCTTCCGTGTCCCTAGCAACACTAGGATACTAGTGTTGCCAGGCAGGGGGACAGGACTTGAGGCCATGGTTTCTATGACACCACGAGTCCCTTGCAGCAGATTTGCAGGCTCTACCGGGAGAATTGCCCGCATTTTGGGAGTCTCCTGGATATTTTGGGAGAGTCGGCAACCATGGATTAAGTGATTCTATAGAGTAGTAACTAGGTGCAACCAAGATGGCTGCTTACGAGGAAGGCGCCACATGAATATATTTCTTGCAGTTCACACATTTTTGTTCATCCTGGTCTCTGTCTCCTAACCTTGGAATACATTTATCCTGGTCCGCTGTAACATTTGTGATGTTATACAGCGCAGACATTGGGGTGGCCTGGAGTGACCGGTAATATAAAGAAAATATATATATAAAAATCTGATGTCCAGATGGTTCACAGATGACACTTTTAATTTCTTGGAAAAGTAAAACACAGTTTGTACAACACAGAAAGCGATAATACATTTTTGTTGGCTTTCGTTGTAATGTAATATCTTGTTTTGTCCTCTCGCTTAATAACTCTCAGAAAAGAGACGCAGTTAGGGGAAAGTTGAATAAATACTGCATTCGGGGAAAGACTTTCAAGTTATGTTGTGTTCAAACAGCTGATATTTTTCCAGACCGATAATGAACACGTCTGGAGATATGAAAACATCTATCTGTATCAGCGTAGCAGTGTAACATCATTGTTCTGTTATCATAATTCTCAAGCTCTTTATTCCTACTTTTTTTTGTTGGCTCAAATTAACCCCTACAATAGCTTTATATCCCCCTGCCCTGTAATCAATCTGTATATCATTTAGATAATGGGGAGGGGGGATGAAATAAAAAAGGGGGAAAAATGTTGACACAGTTTGGGGGGAAAGTCTTATAGAGCCAAATAACTGGGAGTTATTTAAGAACAATAAATGAGGAATAACATTCATTATTAGGAGGTATATAGTCTGAATGTCCCAAATTAAAGCTCTTTATATAGAATTATTCTCCATAATACTACTCTATATCATATAGAGCCATATAATGGAGGAAAATATAGATGCTTATTGTTGGGGATACAGTAATTTGAGCACAATTAAGGAGAAATAAAGAGCTTTATTGTAGGGAATATAATTTATTTACTCCATAAAAAGGCTTTTTAATTATAATTAAATAAATTCTCATATTAGGGCTCAATATCACATAGGGACCTATTATAGGGGGGGGAGGGGGATATAAATTCCTCAAATGGGACATTGAAGGGCAGATTCAATTGAATGCAATGTGCCTCCGAAACTGCACATTGTGCGAATCCACATGTTAGGGGAGCAAGATAAAATTTGCGATGTTCAGCTACCATAATAGATGGGAACAGGCACACTAATCCTGTCATCGTTCTCAAATGAATCTGCCCCATAGAGGCCTTTTATGGGTATAATTTGAGCACTATTAATCCCCATGATAGGACTCAACATACCCCATAATAAATCTCTTGAACCCCTCCCTCTTAAGTTACCTGTTTACTCCTTTCTCCTCTGTGTTACTGACTGCATGCTCTGTGAGTAAGCTGCTGGGAGTGAGGTTCCCAGAAGTTGACATCATGTCAGTACCGGCTGCTTGGAGCCTCACTCCCAGCAGCTTTCTCACAGTACTTGCAGTCACTTGGGGGGGGAAGACTCACTGGTCTGTAGATGAGCTCTTTCTGTTCTCTCCTATCTCTCTGCAGCAGACAGGGTAAGGAGAGCGACTCTACAGGCTGGCACACCCCCTCGTGCAGTGCCAGCTTTCCATGAGGTATGCATTCTCTCAGGAGTCCTATTCATTAACTATACAAAGCTGACTCCTCAAAGCCATCAATAAAAACAGCCCTGAAATTAGGGACACCAATTTTAGAGGGTAATATCCACATAGCTGTCGGCTATGGAGGTTTCCCCGTAAAACCAAACTCTTAGGGCCTGATTCAATTAGCTTTGCATTGGCGTTATTTGTGGTGCGAAGCTAATTCCACAAATTTTTTGAGGGAGATTTTTATGCACATCCCATAGAGGTGCACAAAAAAATGTGCTTATTTTTCCTACTGTATATGACGGTAAAAAGCGCACCGCTGGCTTTCTCCCGTCATCGCGGCTAATTTAATTGGGCCCTTATGATACTTCCTGTCCAGTGCCTCCCATTGGCTAATTCCTAAAGGCTGAAAAACTCAACCTCAGAGTTCAACAAATATAAGGAGCCATCTAAAAATCTTTTCAATAATCCCGGTAAAATTGACCATACACTAGTACGACTATCTATTCCAGCAGGAGGTGGGCCGATAAACGGGACGATTCATACCAGGGATAGGTCAGCATATCGACGCCATACCTCTCCTGCTGGGACCTATAATCCTAGAAGAAGAATGAGGCCCTTGTTCAGTTCAGAGGGATAGATCCAGACTTAAGTACGACAGCGAATTTACGCACGATGCATGCGCACGGCAGATGTTACGCAACATAATGCTGATCGTACGTAACTTGCTCGTAACTCCGTATGAAGGGGCGTGTCATCCCTATGCATACGGAATATACGATTGTAGGTGGAGGAAGGCATTCAAATGTACAGTGTGAGCGGGGTTAGGCAGTTACGTGCGACAAGCCGATGCGTACGACCGTAGATACACAAGGAAAAATTAAGGCAGGGTTTGGAACTCGTAAATCAGCTAAATTATGTGCGTTCGAGGGGAGTGCCCGCAGCAGAGCATTATAATTACAATTGCGTACCTACACCATGCGATCGTACGTAAAGGGAACTTAAGTCTGGATCTTAAAATATCAATTGCCTGTAGAGCGCTGTGGGTACAACTATTGCCCATTTGAGAAATCTATCATCCCCACTGACTGCAGTGTTTATTGGCCGGACAACCCGATATTTGGATGAGCGGACCAATAATCACTCTAGTGCATAGGTTTCCAAACCTGTCCTCAAGGCTCCCCAACAGTGCATGTTTTCCAGATCTCCCTGCAGAACAAGGTATATTATTATACCATATTTTAAACAGTCAATAATGAACCCACCTGTGCTCCAGCAAGGAGATCTGGGAAACATGTACTGTTGGGGAGCCTTGAGGACAGGTTTGGAAACCACTGCTCTAGTGAATGACCAGATTAAGGGCTCTATTTACATACCTTGTTCGTTCCCTGTGAAGGAAGCTGCATCAGGCTCACTTATCATCGCAGCGAGCCTGGCAGCTTCCTTCACATGATTTACTAATACTCACCCCTCCTTCGAGGTCCCGCGATGAGCCGCGAGTCGGTGCTGTGCTTCTCCTTTGTGCGATCCATGAATGAAGTACTGCACATGCTCAGTAGCTCTCAATCAGGCACTTTGAAATTTTTCTAAGTCTTGACATGAGAAACACTGCGCATGTGCAGTGTATTCATGCCGGGACCGGACAGCTGCAGCCCGACGGGACGCCCAGACAGGTGAGTTTAATCTTTTTTTAATCTTTATTTATATTTTTTATGTTTTTTACTGATTTTTATTTTAAATTCAATTTTTTTTAATTTATTTTTTTACCCCCCGCAGTATTTCTATGTATTCTGGCAGTCTCCCCATACATACCCCCCTTTTCCTCCCCCTAATAACAGCTATTAGGGGGAGGAAAAGAGGGGTATATGGGGACATCGCCGGAATACTTACCCCTAACGCCAGTCTGAGCTGGCGATAGTCTAACGCCGGGAGAGGAGTGTAAAACTCCGCTCCGACGTTTTGTAAATATGCTTAACTTCATTTTAATGCGATAGGGACAGTTTTGAAGTGAAAACTGGCCCTATCGCACTAAAATGATCTTTGTAAATAGAGCCCTAAGTCAGATATCCAGCCTATAGGAGTCAGCGTTACTCTCAGAGAAATAGGGTTCCTTTGCAATAATTAGGGATTTGGGCGCCCCTCGGTGTGTACTTGGGATTTGATGTGCCACGTTGTTCAACATCCACGTTCCTCCCAGCAGCGAATCTGACAGCAATTACACAGGCAGATCCACTGCGTGTCATGTCTAATTTGTGACTGATATAGGGACACATCAGCCCCCGCTCGCTGGCTCCGAAATTCTTTTAACTCCAGCCAAAAATACAGAGAGAGCGAGAGCAAGAGAGAGGGAGAGAGAAAAGACCGTTTATTGAATTTTTCTTATAATTAACATTCCTTGCAAGGCACGGATAGCGAGGAATGTAAACAGGACAGGCAGCAACAAGATCCAGCTGCCTTACTTACTCTTCCTTTCTGGGCAACCCAAAGAGCTTGCAATCAAAACTGTTGTCCCTTTGTAGCGATTTTTCGATGTAAAGATGGTTGAGATATTGACATCGTCATCCAAAGTTTCCTTGTTTAGAAACAAGCAAAGGTTGCGGCCGGGTCACAGTGCCTATTGTAAAAGGTTTTTCAGGTCACTGAGTAACAAATTTCGGATCTGCGCAGATTTTCCAGGCGCTGAGCTGGACTCAATTAGATTAAAGATGTCCCGCTCTGAATATCAGCGACACGTGTGCAACATGAGGCAGGGAGCTCCATTAAAAGGAAACAAGCCATGCAGAACTGTGGATCTGTAACAGAAGCAGCGGAATGTCGTTACGACTCCTGCAAACGCTGTTTTGACAGTCGGGATAATGTAGCCGTCAGGATAATGTATTATTACAGACAGGAATTGAAGTTAGAGAAAATGTATTTCGGCACGGGCACACTGAATAAAGGGGCGAGCAGTGGCTAGCGTACGGAATTTTTGATCCGCAACACTGCGTGCACTTCCCCTTCTATTCTATGGATGGTGGAATGCGCACAGGACCCTACCTTAAGTATTACGCACACATCTCCAAGCATGAGGAATACTGGATACCTATGCCCATCCCCCATGCGTAACTCATACTCATGGCGGGTGGACATGCAGGCGGCTGATGTCCGCACAAATCGCAGTATCGAGCGGCTGCATTCCAATGTGGGAATACTGGTACTGCTGGTTTTCTTCATCATGAATCCAGCCCAGGGCTTGGAATTAGGGTCACAGTCAAAATTATTGAAATCCTGAACATACGTGTGAGTGGTGCCGGCATATTAACTGTCGGGATTCAGATCATTGAAACGACAAACCACACCCAGAAACAAACAAAAGGGGGGCGACTCCTGATGTGTCTGCTAGTCACCAATAAAAGATCCGCTGTGTGTACTAGTCTAATATGGGATCCGCTGTATGCAGGGGCTGGCTGGCAAACTTTAGCCTGGGGGGCAAGCCCACAGCAGCGGCCCATGAGTCAATGGTTTGTCCTTAGGGTAAACAATATTTCTAGTCTCCACTATACAATTCCCACTTTATCTTAAAAACCGGCACACAATACAGACTATATCTTATGTTTTTTTTAATTTATGTATCTCCAGTCTCCCAGTATGCCCCATCATGTCTCCCCAGCTCCCAGTATTCCCAATCATGTCTCTCCAGCTTCCAGTACACCCCATGATGTCTCTCCAGCCCCCCCTAGTAGCCCCCATCATGTTTCCAACCCCCCAGTATCCCCCATGTCTCTCCAAGCCCCCAGTTTCCCCCGTCATGCGTCTCCAGCCCCCAGTATCCCGTATCCCCCCTCATGTCACCAGCCCCTCCTCAGCATCCACCATCATGTCACCAGCCTCCTTTTATTTCTTCACTTACCTTACATGTCTTCCCTTCCTCCGCGGCGCGCGATGTCCCTGGTCCCTGTGCAAGTGTAATACCCCATTACAGAGACCCCTAGGAATTGATTTAGCGCCATCTGGTGGAAGGTTGGAATTATGACATGCAGGTGGTTGCTAAGCAACTACCAGCTGTTAGGGACTCGTGAGCAGGAGAGGCACGCGGAGGCTCTAGATGTTTCGGAGGCTGGCGCAAAGCTGAGGGGTTTGAAAAAAAGGCGGTTAAGCGGAAAGTTAGGTAGTTGGGAGCTGAGGGGAGAGTGTGAAGGGAAAAAGAGCGCAAGTAAGCAGAAAAAGAGAAGTTGTGAATGGTGGAGTGAGATCGGAGATTCAGGACAGTGGAGAGATTTCGGATTAAAAAGAAATAGAGAGCTCCTGCCAGCGTAAAAAGGAGAACGGAGATAATGAGACCTTGGATTACAAAGAAGTAGAGGTCCGGAGAGTGTCAGATGGAGGTTAGAGGCGGCTGAGGTGTCGGTGAGCGAGGGGAGGCAGAGTGTGATCGTGAAAGACTTGTGGCAGTTAAAGTGACAAGCGGGTACAAGGAAGGAGTCCTAAAGTGACACGAAGGTGACCGCAAGTGATCGGAGTATGGAGGAGACAGGGGGTGATCGGAGGTGAAAGAGATATCGAGAGAGGAGCCGAAGGTGACAGCAGGTGGACGGAGGAGAGCGCGGGCGTTTGCAGGTGTAATACCCCATTACAGAGACCCCTAGGAATTGATTTAGCGCCATCTGGTGGAAGGTTGGAATTATGACATGCAGGTGGTTGCTAAGCAACTACCAGCTGTTAGGGACTCGTGAGCAGGAGAGGCACGCGGAGGCTCTAGATGTTTCGGAGGCTGGCGCAAAGCTGAGGGGTTTGAAAAAAAGGCGGTTAAGCGGAAAGTTAGGTAGTTGGGAGCTGAGGGGAGAGTGTGAAGGGAAAAAGAGCGCAAGTAAGCAGAAAAAGAGAAGTTGTGAAGGGTGGAGTGAGATCGGAGATTCAGGGCAGTGGAGAGATTTCAGATTAAAAAGAAATAGAGAGATGCTGCCAGCGTAACAAGGAGAACAGGGGAGGCAGAGTGTGATCGTGAAGGACTTGTGGTAGTTAAAGTGACAAGCGGGTACAAGGAAGGAGTCCTAAAGTGACAGTAGGAGCATGAAGGTGACCGCAAGTGATCGGAGTATGGAGGAGACAGCAGGTGATCGGAGGAGAAAGAAAGATCGAGAGAGGAGCCGAAGTTTACAGCAGGTGTACAGAGGAGACAGCGGGTGACCGGAGGAGAAAGAGAGATCGAGAGAGGAGCCAAAGGTGACAGCAGGTGTACGGAGAAGACAGCGGGTGATCGGAGGAGAAAGAGAGATCGAGACAGGAGCCGAACGTGACAGCAGGTGTACGGAGGAGACAGCGGGTGACCGGAGGAGAAAAAGAGATCGAGAGAGAAGCCAAAGGTGACAGCAGGTGTACGGAGGAGACAGCGGGTGATCGGAGGAGAAAGAGAGATCGAGTGAGGAGTCGAAGGTGTCAGCAGGTGAACGGAGGCGACAGAGGGTGATCGGAGGAGAAGGAGAGACCGTGAGAGGGGACAGCAGGAGACTGGTGATCGGGGTAAAAGCGTGGCAGAGAATGAGGAGTCGGTGTGGCTGATAGGAGTTTGAAGGCAGTAGAGATAACCCATTGAGAGGGAGAGACAGTAAGAACGTTTCGGGAATAAACTAGTGGTTCAAGAGCTGTAGAAGAGAAGTGTTGGAACTTGAGGTGAATGTGAAGGTATTTGGAGAAATTGACATTTTTCAGAGAGAGATGCACAAAGAATAGAACTGTTGACAAACTCTGAGGAAACAAGACTTTAAAGCAGTAGGTAGTAAACCTGGAGGAGAGAATGAGAGATAACTGAAAATAGACACTAGCAGAAGGGATTCGTAATTTAAGGGGAAAGATTAAATGTTATTGGTATAATTACATTGTTTATAAAGAGAAATTAAATAGGAAATAGAGGGGAAGAAAGGAAAAGAAAAGTGGATATTATATAATGAATTGAAATATTGTTACTGTGTTGCTTATTCTGTATGCAAGAATTTATTAATACTCTGTATTTTGTTGTTAAGAAAAAGTTATTCTAAAAATTGTAAAAGTTAGTTACTTATAGTTTTAGTAATAGTAATTGTGAATAGGGACAGTGTAATTGTAAAACTGTTTTTAAAAAAAAATCCAGAACTACGTGTGTGCGTACGTATTTTCGTACACGTAAATTCGCTACACTCCCCTTGGCACACCCCTTGCACGGACGTATTTTCACAAATTACGCGACCCAAACCCTACCTTAACTTTTCCAAACGTAACAGCATACGTCCGCTAACGTACTGACTACGCGAACGTACGCAGCTTAGCACGCCCATACTGTACACTTTAAATACCACCCCCCGCCTACTTCACGTAAAACGCACGTATTGTTCACTAACGTAAATTTGGCACGCCCACACGTAAGTATTTACATTTGTAATACGTGAATCACCCATACGTTCTAAAATACGCTACGTGAATGTGCGTATTTTCTGTGGTGCACATGCGCAGTGCGTACAAATCTGCAAATTTACGTCTCCGCCACACGTAAATTCGCGGAAATGCGTAGTTCAGGATCTGCCCCAATGTATGTTACAAATGTGTGAAGATTGTTAAAGTTGCAATATTTTGCAGGACCTGAGTTTACCTCCATTGTAACATTGTAAGAGAAAAAGGTTTATTACATTGAGAAAATTGAGGAATATAATACTTTGATATATTACTTATAAATTTCAGTAAACGTAAAAGATTTGTTATGTTATTGTGTGTGTGCAGTTTACTTCTCTGCGGCCTTTTAGTTATTACATTGCATCACTATCTTACTATTATTATAACCCTTACAGAGAGGTTTATACGTTTTGTTAGACAGGCAGGAAGTCTCTGCTATCAGAACACAGAGCAGCTGATCGCAAACCCCGGCAGCTGATAGGAGGTTTGCAATCAGCTGCTCTGTGTAACCACAACAGCGGCTGATAGCAGGGATGTCGGCCGTGCTCCTCTTCCTCCTCCGCTGCGCATGGTCCGGCCACATAGTCCGCGGCTGTGCTGTACATGTGCCCCGGATTATGTGGCCTCACTAGACCACCAGGGACCGGCCCAAAACGGAGGAAAAACGGTGCGGCCCGCCCCCTGCCCCCCGGCTCAGCCAGCCTGTGTGTACTGGTCACCAATATGGGATCCACTTTGTGTACTAGTCCAATATGGGATCCGCTGTGTGTACTGGTCACCAATATGGGATCCGCTGTGTGTACTGGTCACCAATATGGGATCCGCTGTCGGTACTGGTCACCAATATGAGCTCGG
>WWET01001170.1:286682-303855 GCA_011038615.1 Limnodynastes dumerilii
AACACAGGTAAATTTGTGACATCACACATTAGCACTGCTCCGTACACTTTTTGTATTTGCTCTTATTAAACCTCCCTCCATGTTTTTACTTGTTAGACTCCTGTAGGACCTCTGCTTTGGTGAAATGCTTGCGCAGTTCGCTGGTTTTAAATGACAATCAGCCAATTTGTTGAAGCAATGGCAGATTCACCTCCCTGCCGGGGACATGTACATGGCCAGTTAAACACACTCATGGCAATGACTTTTGAACATCTATTTCAGGTAGCGACGCGTTTCTTAGCTCAAGATCTGTGTGCACTCAAATCCCAGTGAAAAGATTAGCTGTTATCTGCTGATAATTTGTGTAGTTGTTAATGCCAACATACTAAGGACTGAATTCTCTGATCCTATTTTTATCTTGTTTACATGTGTTTGGGTTGAATTTCCTGTTCTGAACATGTGAAACACATCCTTGCTACCAGGTCAGAACGCATTTCATCCCATCCAGATTAAAGAGAAAAGACGTTTCTGAAACCCTCTGACAGAGGAGTTGGATTGCGATCGAGGGTGACTTGGTTTTACCATGTACAGTGTAGGTGTATCAATCCCGACTCCCACACGGTCACCATTTTGTTATTCAGTGGAGTCAGAAAAGTTAAGCTAGGCTCTAGCCATCGGAAATACGTTTGAGGGGAGTGGTTAGGTATCTGTTGTTTGCATAAGAATGTGATCTGAGATCCTAAATCCCAATCTCCAGAGGCCAGAGAGAGTTACGCCTGCCAGACCGTTACCTTAACACTTTCGCACTTTCCTCACGTTAAAATGGCATCTCTTGCTGTACAGTTACCATCCATCCCTCTCTCCATCCACAGAGTGTAAAAGCATTTCTGACACCTGTTCTGGTCATCCAGACCGTCAAAACCAGATTTCTGTTCTAGTAAGTTCTGGCACTGCACCACCATCGGGGGGGGGGGGGGTTGGGGGGGGAGGGCAGTCGGGCCCACGAGCGGGTTGGAGGGGAGAGCAGTCTGGACTACTGACCTGGGCCAGAGATGATAGAGCCCACCAACATTGGCGAATTTCCCTGCGCACCAGTCAGCTGTTAATGCAAGTCCCATGGCTGTCCCAGGCCCCATAACGTCTGATGGCGGCCTCGTGCCACAGAAGCAAATGTTGGTGTTTTCCGATTATAAAAACCTTGGCGTATATCTGGATCAAGCCTAAAATTGGGACAAAATAAGTCACATTTTATAAGTCTGGTTCCATGCCCCTCCAAAATCTGTGGAGCTCAGTGACAGAGGACCAGTCTTGAAGCAAGATGGCTTAGGGGTTTTTTTTAATGAAAAACTGGGACTCCCATTTGACCTTTAGAAAGCTTAGCCCATATAATAAACCCATTGGACCAGATTCATACTTAGGTGTGAGACCCATAGGTGTGGATATGCATGTATCCGCACCTACTTCTCTGGTCCACTCCCCCGACCCAACCCCCCATTTTTTAGATAACTTCATTAGCACAAGTGCCAAAAACACATGCTTGCCGAATGGATGACACCTCTTGCGGTGATAGTAAAGTGAATAAAGGCCACTTCCCGTAATTCACCATTTTTTGACCGTGCCTTACATCATCTGTAGTGGACTTGTATAGCGTAAGCAGCAGAAACACGGCGGCAGGTGCCTAAAAGCATTTACAAGTGCCATAGGGCAACCTTAACTAACCAAGCATATTTTCCCTCTTAAATAGGGAAAATAGGCATGGAGAATGACCAGCCCTCCCTCCCAGCCTATTCTACATCCTTCCCCACACCCACTTTACCTCTCATCCCCCGGAGGCTGCAAGGGCCCACCTCCTCTTTCTTAAAAAACTATGTTCAGGTAGGTCTTTAAAGACCGCACGTAGTTAAGCCAGCTACCTAAAAGCTCCGTAGCTTCAGTATGACCACGCATGCGCTTTAGCTTCTTTCAGACCCTTTAAGTTTAAATCTCCAAAAAGTAAACCCGTTATAGGAACCCATTTCCTCACTGTCCGTCCTGGTAGGTTCCTTAATCTGATTAATTGGAAACTACAGTCCTGTAGCACATATTAGCACCTAATAGAAGCAGGACTGGTGTCAACCGGTCAAAGTGTATCGGCATTTGGTCCACTTGGAGGAGATCCAGCACTAGTTACATATAAAAGGAGAGGAGCATTTGATTTTAATTATGATAAGTCATTTTTGCTTAATTTCCAGCAGGAAATCAAAGGGGACATTTCAAACACTAGTAAAATAAAAGGCGAGAGATGTCATTTGAAGCACGCAACAATTATACGCCTCGATTAAGGGGAATGAAGTAACCTTCAGCGAAATCTTTCTCGGAATACATTAGGTATAACAATAGATTCCAATGTGAAAATGAATTGGAACTGTCAAAGACGAGAAGAAGGGGAAGAAAAAAAAAAAAGAAAAGAGCGTTTTGGAAAAGAAAAGAATTTTGCAGGCGCGTTAAATTAGAAGTGAATATGGCATATTTCAAAGGTGGTGAAAATAACAAATTTACATCAGAAATGCGGCTTGTGAGGGGAAAAAAAAGGCTTTATCTACACGGGAAAGCGTTTAATGGTGAGCGAGTTCAGAGGGATCACTGGCTCCCACTGCTTGATAAAGGAAGAAGGATCGTTTTTAGTTTGCCTCAAGAAGATTACATTACTGTTAAATTGTGTGTAAACTGTCATTACTTGCAGGACTAAGTGTCATTACTTGCAGGACTAAGTATTATAACCACTCGTGGGGATGGTAGCCTATCGCCATCATTTAATAATATTATATCTCTAGGGTACCGGAGTTGAGTCATGCCAATTGAAAAAATTTAATTTAGGGATCGTGCAACATTAATGCCCCACTGTGTCATGGCTTTACATGCACTGCCCTTTTTAGAGCCTGATCGCAGAGTAACCCATGTCCATCCTTCAGTTGGCATTTTTGCAACGCATTTGCCGGTCTGCGCATGAGGAGCACAAGGAGCGGGCATGCTGGATGATCTTACGTTGTGTCCAGTCTGTTCCATTGCTTAGGCTTTAAAGGAAACCTACCTTGCAAGGTTAGAAAGAGGAGTCCAATACAGTTGCCCCCCTTGTATTGCACCCTGTCACCTGGTTTGGCTGCCTCCAAGCAAGTGGCACATACCTAATGGGACATCCACCAGTGACTATGCAGAAGCCGTAAGAGTCAACTCACTGCTTCTCCGTGTGTCTCTATAATGGAACTTAAAGCCAATCCCGAAATGACCGTTCCAGAATAATAATAATTCCAATAATGGAATTAATGGTGCAATTTATACAAATTGTGTCCTGAAGCCACACCCCCTGTTCTTACTTATAAGTGCTGTTCATACTTGACTCAGGATCAGGTCCTTCATCTCAATCCTCATGGCACACTGGCTGCCAGCTGTAAATATGTTTGACAAATGGAAAGGGGACACCACCCAGAGGAGAACAGGGGGTGCTCTGTAAGTCTCTATGACTAAAATTCCAGCATTTCAGTCATAACCTTACGCTAAGTGTCACTGGTTGGAAGATTACTAATGAGTCTATATGACTAAATGTCTGCATTTCAGTCATAAAGACTTACAGGACACCCCCATTTTTCCCCTGGACTGTGCCCCTTTCACATTTACCCCTCCTATTTCTACACCTAGGACTGGCTTAACCTTATGATATAGAGGAGGATATTCAATTCAGTACAAAGACAGGAATCCCTGTAAAATAACCTGATTCCTGTCAATTATGGCAGCTGCCAAAAGGCACCTTAAGTTATAGGCTACCGCCGACTTAGTGTCTCGGCGGCATTGCACAGCACGAGATGGAATTGAATATCCCCTATAGAGATTAGAGGAATAGTCACATCACACCGTGCAGTATGAAATGAGATTTCATTTTACACAGCAGAAATGCTATGCTCTTTGAGCTTCATGACATATGTTAAGATCCTTATAAAAAATCTTATCTTAATGCTGAAAGTGTCTTTTCTGGTGCATGAGGGGATAGTTTCCGAAAAACAGGTCTAGCCCACCTCTGGGTGTCGTGAAATTATGAGTGATGTGCTGTACCCATGTTTGCCAACTTTTGCAAATTAATATCATATCACTATCAAAGAGCTGCACCAAAGGGGTGTGTCCTGTGAATAGCTCCACCCATTGGTGTGCCTAGCGCTGCCAGGAAAACTATTTCTCCACAGAAACAGTATTTAGTGATTGTTAAATTATCAGTGAATAAATAAATAAATAAATTCAGCATTTATTGTGAAGACTTTGAATAGGAGATCCGTTGACTTCTTCATCTCTATGGAAAATATAAATGTAGGTGACACTGCAACTGATTAACAGGAGACCAAAGTGTATTTTTTAATTTCTGTCATTATTGAAGCCAACAGTCTTAGATAGCTGCCAGGCTTTGATTACATCTTGGCCTCCATGAAAATGGCCACCTCCATAGGCCTCAATGCTGGTAAATAGTACACAATTTCTAAACTATGGCTGCGTGGGACTTAAGGTTTATCCACAGATTGACCAGTCATGGTAAGGACATGTGGTATAATCTACCTTTATAATTTATCTACAAAAAGACTTTGTTTGGGTTGTGTTGAATGGAAATATACCAGTGTTGTGACCAGAGGCGGATTGGCCATAAAACTTACAGGGGATTAAGGCCGGTGTCCTCTGGAGGCCACTCAGCAGCTCCATTTTTTATTTGAAGAAACTTAGTATGTTGACTGTCATGGGTGGTGGTTGCTAAAATTATGTCTGTATAGAATGGAGATCTTTAAGATGCTTTGTGTATTGAGTGGTGGTCACTAGGATTCTGTATGTATTGGAAGTAGTCACTAGGATGCTGTATGTTTTGGGTGGTGGTCACTAGGATATTGTATGTATTGAGTGGTGGTCACTAGGATGCTGTATGTTTTGGGTGATGGTCACTAGGATTCTGTATGTATTGGGTGATGGTCACTAGGATGCTGTATGTTTTGGGTGGTGGTCACTAGGATGCTTTATGTATTGGGTGGTGGTTACTAGGATGCTGTATGTATTGGGTGATGGTCACTAGGATAATGTATGTTTTGGGTGGTGGTCACTAGAATGCTATATGTATTGGGTGGTGGTTACTAGGATGCTGTATGTATTGGGTGGTGGTCACTGGAGTTGCAGTGACTACATCCATTGCATAGAGGTCACTATACATCTCTTTATTGTAATGTGAAATATTGTCAGTAGGTTCTTCATTCTGTACTGATACATATTTGTTGAACCCCACCAATAGTTGACCCTGCCCACATGTGGCCTCTTGCAGATTTTTTTTTTCAGGGCCACTTTAAGTTCCCAATCTACCCCTGGTTGTGACAAAATATTTAGTTTTGCTGGACCAGATCCAGACTTTGAAAATAAGAGAAAAATAGGTGGAAATTTACACCTTTGCAAAGCCATGCTGAGTTTCAGGGGCAGTGGCAGTCATCGTACTCTTTACATGCAAGGAGAATGATTTGCTTTTACTCATTGCACACAGATACCGACCAGCTTTACTTTACACTGTTATTTAGACTGAGATAGGAAACTCAACTCTAATACTGTCTGATAAAACTTCTCTCTGTAATCCAACATGTTTTGGCCCAGGTGTAAATTTCCACCTGTTTTCCTCCTATTTTAAGCCTTCTGTTACTACATTAAAATGTTGGCTGCAGATCACAGAAATCCATTGGCACAGCAGAGGTTAAATACTACCGGCTCCAGTGGAATAGCATTGACAAATGTATTGTGCTGTAAACACGCATCGTAACAAGCGATAGCTGCCAGTAACTCACAGCAATCGGCCTGGTAGAGAGAGGACTTCATATCAAACCGCCCCTGCAGTTATTTGGAAGCATCAAAGGGCCCCAGCGCCTCCTCACAAAGCGATTTTCAGAAGTTGCGAGAGCTTCATGTCTGATAGCTGCTCATTAGAAGACTTTAAAGATTTCTTTATTGTTTCAAAGGCAGGCATCTAAATTTTTAATCACTTGTTGGCGCAAAGCATCCGTGATGTTGCCCTCTCTCTGTTTCTCTCCCTCTCTCCCCTCTCTCTCCCTCTCTCTCTACTGACTGTAATAGTTTGATTGGCCAGTATTCACACCAAAGAAGCTTCTTCTTAGGTACAAGGAACAAAAGAGGTCCGGTGCTCCAAACAAACATTATATAACACTATGTGTCAGCACATACATAAAAAGTAGGTTTAGATCACAATAGAGCTATATTGGGCTATGTCTAATGTGACCATTTATTTTTTTCCTCAAAACGGGACATCTACTAGTTTTTACCACATAATCAATGGGCGTGGTCAAAAAGTTATGGGCGGAGGATAATTGTATCAATGAAACTTGCAAATAAACTGTGTATCATCTGTTACACCCACAGACTGTTTCAACAACTCAGTGTGAAAAGCGTTATACTCTCAATTCTCATTTACAGTGACCCATATAATAACAGTGAGTATCCTACTGACATATATACAAGGCAGAGAACATACTACTGATCACCATACAATAAGGACCACTTAAGATAATAGCAACTTCATCCTAGTTACCGGCATACAATAAAGACTATATCCTAGCTATTTCCATACCATACACACTGCACCCTAGTATCACCATACCATACACACTTCACCCTAATATCACCATACAGTACACATTGCACCCTTATATCACCATACACACTGCATCCTAGTATCACCATACAATACACATTGCATCCTAGTTATCACAATACAATATAAATTACTTTCTAGTTATCACCATATAATACACATTGCATCCTAGTTATCGCCATACAATACACATTGCATTTATTTTTGTCCAGTCAGCCTCATTTCCCCCTTTATTTTTGTCCAGTCAGCCTCATTTCCCCCTTTATTTTTGTCCAGTCAGCCTCATTTCCCCCTTTATTTTTGTCCAGTCAGCCTCATTTCCCCCTTTATTTTTGTCCAGTCAGCCTCATTTCCCCCTTTATTTTTGTCCAGTCAGCCTCATTTCCCCCTTTATTTTTGTCCAGTCAGCCTCATTTCCCCCTTTATTTTTGTCCAGTCAGCCTCATTTCCCCCTTTATTTTTGTCCAGTCAGCCTCATTTCCCCCTTTATTTTTGTCCAGTCAGCCTCATTTCCCCCTTTATTTTTGTCCAGTCAGCCTCATTTCCCCCTTTATTTTTGTCCAGTCAGCCTCATTTCCCCCTTTATTTTTGTCCAGTCAGCCTCATTTCCCCCTTTATTTTTGTCCAGTCAGCCTCATTTCCCCCTTTATTTTTGTCCAGTCAGCCTCATTTCCCCCTTTATTTTTGTCCAGTCAGCCTCATTTCCCCCTTTATTTTTGTCCAGTCAGCCTCATTTCCCCCTTTATTTTTGTCCAGTCAGCCTCATTTCCCCCTTTATTTTTGTCCAGTCAGCCTCATTTCCCCCTTTATTTTTGTCCAGTCAGCCTCATTTCCCCCTTTATTTTTGTCCAGTCAGCCTCATTTCCCCCTTTATTTTTGTCCAGTCAGCCTCATTTCCCCCTTTATTTTTGTCCAGTCAGCCTCATTTCCCCCTTTATTTTTGTCCAGTCAGCCTCATTTCCCCCTTTATTTTTGTCCAGTCAGCCTCATTTCCCCCTTTATTTTTGTCCAGTCAGCCTCATTTCCCCCTTTATTTTTGTCCAGTCAGCCTCATTTCCCCCTTTATTTTTGTCCAGTCAGCCTCATTTCCCCCTTTATTTTTGTCCAGTCAGCCTCATTTCCCCCTTTATTTTTGTCCAGTCAGCCTCATTTCCCCCTTTATTTTTGTCCAGTCAGCCTCATTTCCCCCTTTATTTTTGTCCAGTCAGCCTCATTTCCCCCTTTATTTTTGTCCAGTCAGCCTCATTTCCCCCTTTATTTTTGTCCAGTCAGCCTCATTTCCCCCTTTATTTTTGTCCAGTCAGCCTCATTTCCCCCTTTATTTTTGTCCAGTCAGCCTCATTTCCCCCTTTATTTTTGTCCAGTCAGCCTCATTTCCCCCTTTATTTTTGTCCAGTCATCCTCATTTCCCCCTTTATTTTTGTCCAGTCATCCTCATTTCCCCCTTTATTTTTGTCCAGTCATCCTCATTTCCCCCTTTATTTTTGTCCAGTCATCCTCATTTCCCCCTTTATTTTTGTCCAGTCAGCCTCATTTCCCCCTTTATTTTTGTCCATTCAGCCTCATTTCCCCCTTTATTTTTGTCCAGTCAGCCTCATTTCCCCCTTTATTTTTGTCCATTCAGCCTCATTTCCCCCTTTATTTTTGTCCAGTCAGCCTCATTTCCCCCTTTATTTTTGTCCAGTCAGCCTCATTTCTCCCTCTTAAGTTTTGTCCTGCCAGGCTCATTTCCCCTTCCTTCTTATAGCTGCCTCTTTAGTGTGTGCCCCCTCCATGTTATTCCTCCACACTCCCCACATAAAATACCTTCTTTCCACATAATAAACTTACCTTTTCCTGCTGTCTTCTTACCTCCAGCTCTCTCCTCTGCGGTGCGGTCTGCAGAATGACATCAGCGGGACCCTAGGTCACGCTGACGTCTTGTGAATGGAACTGCGGGCGGGAGCAGGGCATTGGGACCCAGCGGCGTCTGAGTAAGTATTTGACACGGAAATACAGTGTATGTCACCTGTTGCTCTCTGAAAACGGGACATTTTGGCGTCCCGAAGCAGGGCACGGGGACAATGAGACAGTCCCTCAAAAAACGGGACTGTCCCGTTCAAAACGGGACGTATGTTCACGTTAGTTATGTCACCTGCCCAGCGTCAAGACACCTGCTGTAGGTGAGTCCCTATCCATCTGCTATAAGTGTACTCAGGAGGTCTGCATTAAGACACACCTGCTATTTGAACAGTGTGCAGCAGCCATATTGGGGAGAGGTCAGGCTCTCAAAGTGAAACTAGTATCAGTAACAAAAAAAAAACACAGGCCATGCTTCTAATTCGATATATGAAATGTGTGCCAGTGTATATATAAATGGAGAGGTGCAGCCAAGGACCAAAGTGTCCACTGTGTAACTACAAGGAACAAAAGAGAGGTCCGGTGCTCCAAACACACATTATATAACACTATGTGTCAGCACATACATAAAAAGGAGGTTTCGTTCACAACATAGCTATATTGTGTTATCTCACCTGCCCAGCGTCAAGGCACCTCCTGTTCTCCTTAGGTGCGTAGATTACCGAAGGGGCCTACTACGCATGTGTAGTATGTCATTTAAGCAATCTACGTACGAGTGGTAATGGCGCCTCAGGGTGTGCTTAGTTAGAAGTGGGAGGGGGGGGATTTAGATTAGCCATGGAGGGTGGGGAGAGGAAAGGTCCGTGTGTAGTTCTTAGTAAGGAAACTACGCTCGGTAAGATAAGGTAGCCCTCTGGTACTCTTAAGGGCCATAAGGTACCTAAAAACGGGGGGTGGTTTAGGGGCTGCTCCAGTGAGTTAGGTGGGGAGCTGTCCGCACATAATTCACTCTTAGGTAAGAATACAGTCCATTCTCTCCAAAAGGCAATGGCTCCATGAGATTGTCAGGGGCACTTAAATATCCCTCTACCCATGGTAAAAGACCTGGATTATCAGACCCAATGGGCAATTCTTCTGCAGGGGATCATTGGAATAGCAATAGTAATAAAGGCAGGTTTTCCAGTACCCCCCTAGTGGGATTAGTTACACCACATTAACCGCAGGAGATGGATTTGGTTGTAGAATGCTCCCTCTCTTTGTATACTTCCATGTCTGCTATTTATCTGAGGGTTCCAATCTGGAATCTAGAACCTCCACTGTCTTTGTACACTCATAGTAGCCCTATACTCCCCCAGTATTGTGTCAATAAGTAGCGCATACGCTTTGGGGGCCTGGAGGAAGCCCAATACTCAGCGTTGTCGGTCAAGTAGACCAGTAAAGGGGTAACAGCAGCTTGTCACAGTCTGGACCTGAAACCCTGGGCCCTGTAGAGCCCTATAAACAGGCAGCTGTGATGATGTTGCATCTAGCTGCTGAGACGGTGTAATACAGAATATTTCTATATAGGAAAAGTAATGTTGGATATTACTATTTCCACAGGGTACCCTTCCCAATGCTATTAAGTGTAGGCTGTTAGAAGGTGATATTGAGGGTTAGGCTATGGAGAGGGGAGGAGGTGGCGGTAAAGGTTAGGCTGCAGGAATGGGGTGGTTAGGGGATGCTTAAAATTAGGCTGCAGGAAGGGGATGGTTAGAGTTAGGCTGTGGAGAGGGACATTTAAGGATATGCTGCGGGACAGGGATGGTTAGGGTTAGGGGATGATTAAGGTTAGGTTGTGGGAAGAGGATGGTTAGGGTTAGGCTGTGGAGAGGGGACAATTAAGGTTAGGCTGCGGGACAAGGATGGTTAGGGTTAGGGCATGATTAAGGTTAGGTTGCAAGAATGGGATGGTTAGGGTATGATTAAGGTTAGGTTGTGGGAAGGTTAGGGTATGATTAAGGTTAGGTTGCAGAAATGGGATGGTTAGGGTATGATTAAGGTTAGGTTGCAGAAATGGGATGGTTAGGGTATGATTAAGGTTAGGTTGCAGAAATGGGATGGTTAGGGTATGATTAAGGTTAGGTTGCAGAAATGGGATGGTTAGGGTATGATTAAGGTTAGGTTGCAGAAATGGGATGGTTAGGGTATGATTAAGGTTAGGTTGCAGAAATGGGATGGTTAGGGTATGATTAAGGTTAGGTTGTGAGATTGGGATGGTTAGGGTTAGGGGATGATTAAGGTTAGGATGTGGTAATGGGATGGTTAAAGTATGATTAATGTTAGGTTGCAGGAATGGGATGGTTAGGGTTAGGGGATGATTAAGGTTAGGGTTAGGTTGCAGGAATGGGATGGTTAGGGTTAGGGGATGATTAAGGTTAGGTTGTGGGAATGGGATGGTTAGGGTTAGGGGATTATTAAGGTTAGGTTGCAGGAATGGGATGGTTAGTTGATGATTAAGGTTAGGTTGTGGGAAGGGGATGGTTAGAGTTAGGCTGCGGAGAGAGGACATTTAAGGTTAGGCTGTGGAAACGGGATGGTTAGGGTTAGGCATAGGATGAAGGAAATAGTACCTGTTAGCATTGAAATCTTTGACCACACACACCAGTGGTGGGAATGACGTTGTCTTGCTGGAAACTGACACAAACTGACTGTGGTCATCATTGCATTGGCGGAAAGTGATCTTTTGAAATACAGATCTCCAGAGCGATGAAATGCATCACGGTAATGTGGCGCAGCTTACCTAAGCCAAATCATTCAATATTTACTTACTACTCCAAACTCATTTGTTGGCATTAGCAATGTATTCAGCTGCTGGAGGGATGCGCTATTCTTACATATGACTATTTACCGTTGCTGCTTGCAATGTATCTATAAGCAGCGATCAGCGCTTATAGAGTACCGAGCCTTTGACAGCTTAGAATGGGTGAAGGGTAGGTGGCCGTCACAGGCCGTGGGCCCCCCTCTGCTCCGGGCTCCAGTAGTTACGCCAATGCTTACAATCTTAGTTTCGTTTGTTTGATTTACTTTGTAGTTCTTGTACAACACTGCTGCTTAATAAATTATAATGGTACTGTTCTAAGCTTATTATGCCCCAGCATGGGGGAGATAAGCAGACTGAATATCATCCTCTGTATATTAACAACTTTGCTGTCTACTGCTCCCACAGCAACAAAGGGACCTCATACTGAACAGACGTGTAGTGTAGTCAGTAACTTGATGAAGATCATGGCTAACCACCAATCACAAGGTCTGCTCATTAAACCCTGACAGCTGAGGGAACATTTGTCTTCTCGAAATTCTGGGTCTTTTAGCATTTGTAGGTAATGATCGATGGTTTCTTCTGCACTTCTGACATTACAGCAGTTTACCAACATCGTCGTCATCATCATAACTCTACGGCATCTAAGTCGGGAAATAGTCGACAGTCATGGTGGACCGACAGGATGGATTAATGACACCCGGAGCAAATGAATGCTATGGAACCCTCCAACACTGTCCTCCCGTAGTGTAATGCGCCAGGGAGCAGATTAAGCATGTTCCCTGACACTTGCTGGCAACATATTTCTTTTTCTCTGTTAAACATCTGCCTTTTGGTCTCTCCCCCATAATGACATACCTGCCTTGTGCCCCCTCTCAATCCACTTCCTCTTTCTTTCATCCTCTCCATACACATGGTCCCCCATTTCCCCCTTCATGTCTCCTTTTCATTACACAGCTCTCTCCATTACACATTCCCCTCCCTGTCTCCCTTGCATTACACGTCTCTCTCCATTACACATTCCCCTCCCTGCCTCCCTTACATTACACCTCTCTCTCCATTACACATCCCCCTCCCTGCCTCCCTTACATTACACATCTCTCTCCATTACACATTCCCCTCCCTGTCTCCCTTACATTACACATCTCTCTCCATTACATATTCTCCTCCCTGTCTCCCTTACATTACACCTCTCTCTCCATTACATATTCTCCTCCCTGTCTCCCTTACATTACACATCTCTCTCCATTACACATTCCCCTTCCTGTCTCCCTTACATTACACCTCTCTCTCCATTACACATCCCCCTCCCTGCCTCCCTTACATTACACCTCTCTCTCCATTACGCATTCCCCTCCCTGCCTACCTTACATTACACCTCTCTCTCCATTACACATTCCCCTTTCTGCCTCCCTTACATTACACATCTCTCTCCATTACACATTCCCCTCCCTGTCTCCCTTACATTACACATCTCTCTCCATTACACATTCCCCTCCCTGCCTCCCTTACATTACACATCTCTCTCCATTACACATCCCCCTCCCTGCCTCCCTTACATTAAACATCTCTCTCCATTACACATTTCCCTCCCTGCCTCCCTTACATTACACATCTCTCTCCATTACACATCCCCCTCCCTGCCTCCCTTACATTAAACATCTCTCTCCATTACACATTTCCCTCCCTGTCTCCCTTACATTATACATCTCTCTCCATTACACATCCTCCTCCCTGCCTCCATTACATTACACATCTCTCTCCATTACACACACCCCTCCCTGCCTCCCTTACATTACACCTCTCTCTCCATTACACATTCCCCTCCCTGCCTCCCTTACATTACACCTCTCTCTCCATTACTCATACCCCTCCCTGTCTCCCTTACATTATACATCTATGGACATGGCATACTATATAAAGCACATGTGGTTTATATTATGGTTTGGGAATGTCACGCTATATACAGTATATGGTATATACCAATGTTGGCTAACCTGTGACACTCCAGATTTTGTGAAACTACGAGTTCCAGCATGCCTTAACTGCAAAAGCATAGCAGATACCTGACAAAGCATGATGGGAATTGTAGTTTCACAACACCTGGAGTGTCACAGGTTAGCCATCACTGGTATATACCATTCCCAGACCTTAATAAACCCCACATATACTATATTATGTGTCATTCTCAGACCCATGAAATTCCCTACATTATATATCATTCCAGATCTAATAATATCCCACATGTAATACTAGTGTATTAGGGATCTGGAGGTGGCAATTGGCTATGCTCTGCGGCGCCCCTTTGGTCTACCAGTGGTGCCCACAGCAGTAACTCCACCAGCTCCACCCTTGCTACTCTCCTGGCTAAGGTGGCCCTAACTGTTAATCAGGTCCTGAATGTGGCTCTCTAGCAATGTAGAGAAAATCCTGGTCTGCAGTATCGCCCGGCAAAATGACATTAAAGTGACCGTATTCCTTCCGTAACCAGAATCTCCTGAAAGAAGAATCAAAGAGCTAAGCAAGTTAATTATGTTATGTATTTGTCTCTTTATACGCACACTCTCTATCTATACACCTCTAAAAAAAAAAAAGAGAGAGGACCCCCCCGCCGTTCACATCGAACACGATGTCTCCTGACTGCATATACATCTGTGAGAACGCAGCTCAACAGCAAACTAACAACCACTGCGTGCCTATCATACGCTGCCCTTTTATGTTGGTCTGGGATGAAATGATGTTAGGATATAATCAGCCTTCAATGTCGGCCTCTCCCTGTGAACGCAGCAGAGGTAGGACAGCGGGAACCCTTTGACGTTTAGTTATAAACAAACTCTGCAACGGTCTGTAGCAACCAAATAATAGGATTGCCTGCACTAAAATCATCAAATTACTTTTACAGGGATGTGTCCATCAACGTTTACAAAGAAACTGCATTATCATATTCAAAGAATCTCTATTGAACGCACTGCGCTTTTCTGAAGAAGGCGATTAATGATTACTGAAATTTTTTATATATATATATTTTTTGTATTAACTGTTTTGCTGCTAGACCTTTAATATATTTATTAAATACAGGACCGGATCCATATTTTCCGATTGCTAATGACGCTCGGGTGTCTGGTGGTAAAGATTGTGTGTGCGCCAGGGGGAGGGGCTTGGTATTTGAATCATACAGTATGGGTGTGTCTTATGTACGGCCACCCCCTCTTAAGGTAAGGGGTCACCCAACGGAACTTTGGGTTTGATCCAGACCTACGACCGCAATCGCCCCCGAGCGAAGCGTACGTTCGCCCGGGCGTATAAACTTACACGCCCATAACACTCCCATTGATTGTACCTGCTTACGGCGGGTGAACCCTACCCTAAGATTTTCCAGCGTACGTGCGAATTTTCGTAGCGATACGCTGGTCGTACTGGGCTTAGCACGCCCATACTGTACAATTTAAATGGCTATCCCCGCCTCTGTGTAGTAACTCGAGCGTCCAGACTATCGTCGTACAAAATGCACGCCCCTTGGACGAAAAATACGCTGAAAATACGCTCGCTGTACGCTCATGTCCTTCGGACGATCGGAAGTTGTCATACTGCACATGCATAGTGTGTTTTTTCCCCCGAATTTTCGCTTACGATCGGCGTACTATCGTTTGCGGCCGTAGGTCTGGATCAGGCCCTTTGTGCGAGCAAACGGAGTGGCCTCGAATGCGCTCCTACGGAATTCTGGATTCTGCAGGGTTCTGCTATCGGACCTCCGGAAGTCTGGATTCTGTCCACGATATTGATTTTCCAGTATAGTTGCCAAAAATTGGGGATCCCTCTAGAGTGTGAATGGGGGTTCGCAGAATTTGGCATTTTTAACATTTTGCTAAAACAAACATGTGCCCGTTTGCGGTCCGTGAGCTTTCTTGGCAAATAAGTAAGAGCAAGAAAAAATCAGACGTTCTTAAGGCGATGGGTCAACTGATACCGTCCAACATCCTTAATCCCCCTAAAGCTTTATATATATACAGTGCAGAACTAGCTGTGCCGAACGCTATCAGATTCCAACAGGACCTAGGGTCTTATTTAATTGGATCTAGGAGTTTAAACTTCAAAACAAAGATAACCTTCACAGGAGATAATACTTTTTTTTTTTTTGGCAGAGATAGGAAAAGAATCCAGCACCCGACTGTGGGCTCCCAGCAGCGAGGGGGTTAAAAAATGAACCCTCGCCGCTGTGAAATTCTTTAAAGCAGAAGATTGTCCCCAAGCAAAAATACAGCACAGAAGGGGACTTGCCCCCAGGAAAATATCATCTTTGAAGTGGGACCCCCAGTTGTGTGAATTCTTTTGAAGGGATCTTCTTGTGTCCCTAATGCGGAGCCTTTGATGTGAGAAGGAAGAACAGTTTGTAATTATCAGGATTTTTTTTTTTAATGTATATATAAAAATAAACCAACGCGTGTGACTGAAGTGACGGCATTGTTCTCCGACGATGAATTAGGGCCAAGTTGCTGAGATTTGACAACAATATCTCGTCAGCCAGTTTTTCTCTCTGAGGGTGTACATAAATCTCACATTTATAATGCACATTAATAGTAAATAAATGATATGGATATTACACCCATATAAATTGTAGCCTTAGACAAGGTGATGTTGCCATCTCATTATAAAGTGTGGGGGTTAGGTGACACAATGGTTCATTTCGATAGTATAGCCTATAGCCTATTCCAGGGTTACCGACTCAACCGGAATATCTGGGAGACTCCAGAAATTTGGGCAGTTATCCCAGGAGAGCCGGCAAATCTCCTGTATGAGAGGCTCCCTCGCCTCTCATTATAGTAATCCTTAGTGTTACTAGGGATGGGCGGGACTTGATGTGATTTCTGTCATCAAGCCCCGCCCACCCCTGGAACACTATGAATTACAGTAGTGCAGACCCTACAACATTTTTTATGGTAAATCAGTACACCTGAGGGGGTGTGCCCATGAAGGGGTGTGGCTTATGTTGTGAAGGGGTGTGGCTTTAATCTGTTCTCATTTGCATGTATGGTGAGGTGAAAAAATTTCATTTTACACCTTATCATATGAGCAAAGATATCACAGGAGAGGGTTCTGTCACTATAGTATCATGGGAGAGGGTCCTGTCACTATAGTGTCACAGGAGAGGGTCCTGTCAATATAGTGTCACAAGAGACTGTCCAGTCACTATAGTATCACAAGAGAGGGTCCTGTCACTATAGTATCACAGGAGAGGGTCCTGTCACTATAGTATCACAGGAAAAGGTCTTGTCACTATAGTGTTACAGGAGAGGGTCCTGTCACTATAGTATCACAGGAGAGGGTCCTGTCACTATAGTGTTACAGGAGAGGGTCCTGTCACTATAGTATCACAGGAAAAGGTCTTGTCACTATAGTGTTACAGGAGAGGGTCCTGTCACTATAGTATCACAGGAAAAGGTCTTGTCACTATAGTGTTACAGGAGAGGGTCCTGTCACTATAGTATCACAGGAGAGGGTCCTGTCACTATAGTATCACAGGAAAGGGTCTTGTCACTATAGTGTCACAGGAGAGGGTCCTGTCACTATAGTATCACAGGAGAGGGTCCTGTCACTATAGTATCACAGGAAAGGGTCTTGTCACTATAGTGTCACAGGAGAGGGTCCTGTCACTATAGTATCACAGGAGAGGGTCCTGTCACTATAGTATCACAGGAGAGGGTCCTGTCACTATAGTATCACAGGAGAGGGTCCTGTCACTATAGTATCACAGGAGAGGGTCCTGTCACTATAGTATCACAGGAGAGGGTCCTGTCACTATAGTATCACAGGAGAGGGTCCTGTCACTATAGTATCACAGGAGAGGGTCCTGTCACTATAGTATCACAGGAGAGGGTCCTGTCACTATAGTATCACAGGAGAGGGTC
>WWET01001170.1:305839-317716 GCA_011038615.1 Limnodynastes dumerilii
GCCCAACCTCAGTGTGTGACAGATTTTTTTTATTTGTGGACAGATTTGTGCGGCAATTACAAAGAGACTTCTGTCGGAGATCGAATCTCAGTGCGCGCCTCGGAAGTCACCGAGGACAAACTTTCAAATCCTGGTCGGATCTTGTGGATTTTTGCCATTTGGTGGCGAAGGAGCGAGAGATGCAGCCTCTAGTGTCTATGATGTCAAAAACACTATAAAAGGGGGGACCTCTAGTGACCGAATAGCGAGAGATGCAGCCTCTAGTGTCTATGATGTCAAATACACTATAAAAGGGGGGACCTCTAGTGACCGAATGGTCATTAGCAGCGGCACCCCAGAACAGGAAGCAGGAGGACGTCAAGAGCCAGAAAAGGCCGGACAGCATCTACTATCAAGAGGAGCAGCATCTACAATCAAGAGGAGAAGATTTTCAATCAACATTTCCCGAACAGCTTTCAACACATCAAGAACTACTAGCAAGTCATCCCAAAACAGATGACTGTAAAACGGTGAGTCGATACTTCACTATATTTTTTGCGGGTATCAATCATTGGTAATCCCGCCCATTTTGTGTTGGCCCCGCCAACAGTTGATTTGGTCCCGCCCCCGATGTCACTTTAAGATTTTTTTTCCAGGGCCACTTTCATTTCCCAATCCGCCCCTGCTGTCACTATAATGTCACAGGAGAGGGTCCTGTCACTATAGTATCACAGGAGAGGGTCTTGTCACTATAGTATCACAGGAGAGGGTCCTGTCACTATAGTTTCTAGAATTGCACAGACCGAACCTATGCGGTCACTGCCATTCTAGAAACAGATTTGGTTCTACAGGGCTCCTGTAGGAGCCTGTATTACTTATACCACACCACGTAACCGCGGACTAAACGGAGAGGCAGCAGAAAGAGGGAGCGCCGCGGAGGAAGGGAGAAGACGTCAAAGGTAAATAACTGAAGAGGCTGAAAATAAGGGGCAGACAATGAAGGCTGGACTTAAGGGGCAGACAATGGAGGCTGGACTTAAGGGGCAGACAATGGAGGCTGGACATAAGGGGCAGACAATTGAAGCTAGACATTTAAAGGGGCAGACAATGGAGGCTGGAAATAAGGGGCAGCCAGATGTGGTGGCTGGACATTACAAGGGGCAGATGTGGTGGCTGGACATTACAAGGGGCAGATGTGGTGGCTGGACATTACAAGGGGCAGATGTGGTGGCTGGACATTACAAGGGGCAGATGTGGTGGCTGGACATTACAAGGGGCAGATGTGGTGGCTGGACATTACAAGGGGCAGATGTGGTGGCTGGACATTACAAGGGGCAGATGTGGTGGCTGGACATTACAAGGGGCAGATGTGGTGGCTGGACATTACAAGGGGCAGATGTGGTGGCTGGACATTACAAGGGGCAGATGTGGTGGCTGGACATTACAAGGGGCAGATGTGGTGGCTGGACATTACAAGGGGCAGATGTGGTGGCTGGACATTACAAGGGGCAGATGTGGTGGCTGGACATTACAAGGGGCAGATGTGGTGGCTGGACATTACAAGGGGCAGATGTGGTGGCTGGACATTACAAGGGGCAAATGTGGAGTATGGGCATTACAAGGGGCAGTCATGGGGGCTGGACATTACAAGTGGCAGATATGGGGGCTGGACATTATAAGGGGCAGATATGGAGGCTGGGCATAATAATAAGGGGCAGAAATGTAGGCAGGACAAATAATATAGAGGCAGATATGGAGGCTGAACATAATAATAAGTGGCAGACATGGAGACTGGACAAATAAAAAAGGAGGAGACCTAAAGGCAGACAATGGAAGCTGGAAATAAGGGGCAGACATGGAGGCTGGGCATAAGGGGCAGACATGGAGGCTGGACATTAAAAGGTTCAGAAAATGTGGGCTGGACATTACAGGGGACAGACATGGAGGCTGGACAAATAATAAAGAGGCAGACAAGGAGTCTGGACATTATATGGAGCACACTTGGAGCCTGGACAAATAATAAAGAGGCAGACATAGAGGCTGGACATTACAAGGGGCAGATGTGGTGGCTGGACATTACAAGGGACAGATGTGGAGTATGGACATTACAAGGGGCAGTCATGGGGGCTGGACATTACAAGTGGCAGATATAGGGGCTGGACATTATAAGGGGCAGATATGGAGGCTGGACATAATAATAAGGGGCAGAAATGTAGGCTGGACAAATAATATAGAGGCAGATATGGAGGCTGGACATAATAATAAGGGGCTGAAATGTAGGCAGGACAAATAATATAGAGGCAGATATGGAGGCTGAACATAATAATAAGGGGCAGACATGGAGACTGGACAAATAAACAGGGAGGAGACCTATAGAGGCTGGACATAATAATAATAATAATAATAATAATAATAATAATAAGGGGCAGACATGGAGGTAGGACAAATAAAGGGGCAGATATGAAGGCTGGACATATGAATCATGGACAAATAATAAGGGGCAGATATATGGATGGTTGTCAATTAAAAGGGGCAGGCACTAGACCCGCTGGTCTTGGCAGTGTAAGACACACCCACTTTCCCCAGACACGCCTGCTGGGTGGTAAAAGACACACCCCTCTACCTCTTTCGAATTCTCAGATGCTGGAAGGTATGGGAGAGGGTCCTGTTACTTTATCAAAGCTGTAGGAGTCTGTCCCCGCAGCTCTGCTATAGTGATCAGATGCTGCAGGAATGGAAGGTGAGTAAAGGGGGAGGGAACTGGCAGAATATGATACAGGAGCCCTTTTAGCTGGTACAAACCATTAAAAAACGGTACAGTTGGTGGGTATGGTAGTGCTGGACAGGGGGCGGAACTTAATGACGCGACTTGCATAAATTACATCATTAAGCCCCACCCCCATATCGGCATCTATTTCTAAGTGATAGAAAGGTGGAAACTCCTTGTCTATTCTAAATGAGTGACGTATTCCTGGATCGCAGTCTAACCTAAACGAATGACGTTCAACAGCTCAATTGATTTCCCGATAAAGACCAGATACCAGATCCAGGAACTTTGAACGTAAACATATTTTTCCACTAAACATTTTACCCAATGATTCCTAATAGGACGGCGTTTGGGGCAAGTGTTCCTTTAGCATTCATTTTAAACTATAGAACAAGTTCATGCACTGGTGCCTCAAAGCCATACATTGCACATTTACTGTCATTCAGGTAGTGCTTCTTGTTTAGATACTGGGAATATGAACTAATTCCTAGGTGACAGGTCACAACAACACTGGCTGGGCGTACAAGTCATAGATCCGTCTGCATAAGTGACACGGGCTGCGTGCAATCCAAAAGCGCATACAGCGGTGCCTTAGGATGGCAACCAATTACGCCCCACTTTTACAAACCTTGAGGCCTTAAGCCCCACCCCCCTGTCTTTCAATCCTAGTGTTAGTAGTCGTGCCGGGGCCTTGATGATGTAATGCCAAGGTCTGACCAGGGGTGGAACTTAACTACGCTATTTGCATAAGCCCCGCCCACAGGTCTGCACTTATCTCTTCCCTCTGAGATGCAGCAAGTGCAAAGTACATTATGCGAGAGTCGGGCAGTAAACTCTAGTGAAAACTTTATTTAATAGAAATAAAATATAATATAAAATATAATAATATAAAAAAAAATATTTGTTAGCGCCGTATATTTTACTAAATGCTAATGCTTCAGCAGCGGTTTCCCAAATATAGAAATGCATTTACTGCTTGAAATTCCAACGCATGGGTCAAGAAAAGGTCTCTGAGTGTCCGCCCCCAGGACTTAGGGCCGTATTCAGAGAACCGTTTTTGCGCATTGTCCCGTGCGTATTTTTAGGTACGATTCAACTGCGCATGCATAGTAACTTTATTTGCGGAGTTCACGTAGACTATACGTGCCTCCCGAATGGACATGTGAATCACACGTGGGTAAATACACAGATCTCCCACATTAAGAATTGAAATAAAAATGGGCGGGGGGAGGCATTTTAATGAAGGCGTGTGGGCGTGGTTAGTTAGATACGCAAGTACGGGACAACTCGACGCACGCAAATGCCCACGGAAAGATAAGGCAAGTCCAGGAACTCGTAAGTCATATAAAATCCATCCGTGTGAGGGGAGTGTCAGGGGTGTGGCCTTGCTGCAGCCGTGCGAATAATTGCGAACTTTTTCCGGACGGTTCTCTGAATACGGCCCTTAGACACGACCTGGTTCTGGTGCAGATGATTCGATGTAAAAGAATCCTCCACCCAGGTTGCGTTCAGTACTGGATCGGGGGCGCTTATCTTGGGCATGCCCTCACTGTGCATTGACTACGTCCCTCCATATCCCCCCTTCTACGACAAGCGCTTCAGAACGCAAGTCGCTGCCGTTCCAGTTGCGTTAGGCTCTTCTGTTCTGAGCACAAACATCATGCAGCAATACGTCACCCCAGCTTGGGCTCTTGTTCAGATCTGGATCAGGCCCAATGCAGCAGGCAGGGTCATGTGACTCTCGCCATTAAGCCCCAAATCCGTCCATTCACACAACAGCACTTGATGGGATATAGCAGGGTAGTGTGCTCTCACAGAGATTTAGGAGTCTCCTGAAAACACCCGATAATCAGGGCAAGTCTAGGGACCCTTGAGCACTGCTGCCCAGCCCCAACAGTCAAGGCATTTTCAGACAGACTATCCTAAAAATCAGAAGGCTGGCTGGACACACAAGGAGGGGATAGAAGGGCTGGCTGGACACACACAAGGGGGAGGAGTTTGGATGGCTGTAGAGACACACAAGAAGAGGAAAGGTGTGAAGGAGGACACAGTGTGATGACAAAGAGAAAACATTGTGACAATGAAGAGGAAGCAGTGTGATGAAGGGGCAGTGTGATGCAGGAGGACAGAATGTGATGAATTATCGCTTATTTGTTGCAATTAAGTGTTTTTGAAGCTTATAAAGTACAAAAGTTTTGGTTACGGGGACCCCTGTGCATTGCTTTGCCCAGGGCCTACAATGCTGTTAAGATGGCCCTGCCCAAAATTCTCCATTGCAGGCCTTTGTTATGCCATCACCGGAGTTCCACAATTGAGGTAAAGTTCCTTGGCTTATTATTAATACAGACTCTAAAAATGCTTCCTTAGGTGTGAAAGTTTGCCTGGAGCATTTCTTGGTTTTGAACTGTCTTCAAAGTTGAAATCTCACATTCAGGTTTACCAATGCATCGCAAAATGCACTTTGTATTTAGAATGTTCTTAATAGTAGGTAGTACACAAGGGAGAACTCAGAGTGTGAAATAGACGACACGTCCCGTTCCCATTTGTCCATTTGGCCCTGATCCCGTAATTCTGGGCTGCAATCGAGATGGTGATTGTAATAACGTGACATAGGCCCCGATCATTGAATCAGTTAGAGAGGGGAATTACATACTGCTCGTGCGTAATTCCCCTTATTTGAAGGTTGTACGCATGCGTCGCTGTCACCTATGTATTTTGCAGAGTTGTAAAGGTATTACTGGAGCAAACACTTCCATAGAGATGTGTCTCCAGGACCTACCCAAAAGAATTTATTTCAAAATTTGTAAATAAAAAAAAAATATATATAATTGTGCAATAAAAATAACCAACACAATACACAAGCAGCGACTCCATATCAGTCTTATTTATTTAGCAGGGTAGTAAACTAACCATTGAATGCGTGGCCCCTGGACTTAGACATATCCTGCAGTAGGTGCAAATGTTTTAGCGTTTTAAAATGTTTATTTTCAGGTGATAATGAGCGTTTTAGTGTTAAAACACCCATTATCACCCGAAAATTGCAATAGTAAATGGAGCCCAAGGTGTGAAATAGACGATACGTCCAGTTCCCATTTGTCCATTTGGCCCTGATCCCGTAATTATGGGCTGCAATCGAGATGGTGATTGTAATAACGTAACATAGGCCCCGATCATTGAATCAGTTAGAGAATTACATACTGCTCGTGCGTAATTCCCCTTATTTGAAGGTTGTGCGCATGCGTCGCCGTCACCTATGTATTTTGCAGAGTTGTAAAGGTATTACTGGAGCAAACACTTCCATAGAGATGTGTCTCCAGGACCTACCCAAAAGAATTTATTTCAAAATTTGTAAATAAAAAAAAAATATATATAATTGTGCAATAAAAATAACCAACACAATACACAAGCAGCGACTCCATATCAGTCTTATTTATTTAGCAGGGTAGTAAACTAACCATTGAATGCGTGGCCCCTGGACTTAGACATATCCTGCAGTAGGTGCAAATGTTTTAGCGTAAATGAACCTTTGCTACGTCAGTGGTTGGCTCAGAATCAGGTCACATGCTTAGGCCCTACCTATACAAGGCCTATGTCTCTGCACCCTCACCGTGCCCCTCGGAACGCAAGTCCTGGACGCTTGAGACGCCAACAGATCAGACTATGACGTAAGCTCTGCTGTTCTGCGCTTGTGCAGCACCAAATCACGCGTCAAAACGACTACTACAACGCTTATTTATATAGCGCCACAAATTGTCAGCAGCGGATTACAGAGAACATTAGAAATTCACATCAGTCTCTGCCTCTACCACATTCATACTTAGACGCTTACTCAGACTAGGGTTAATTGATTTAGCAGCCAATGAACCTACCAGCATGTTTTTGGAGTGTGGTAGGAAGCCGGAGCACCCAGAGGAAACCCACG
Source organism: Limnodynastes dumerilii (assembly GCA_011038615.1). Taxonomy (NCBI): domain Eukaryota; kingdom Metazoa; phylum Chordata; class Amphibia; order Anura; family Limnodynastidae; genus Limnodynastes; species Limnodynastes dumerilii. The sequence goes on from WWET01001170.1 coordinate 312,508, forward strand.
CAGACACGGGGAGAACATACAAACTGCACACAGATAAAGCCTAGTCCGGGAATCAAACTCATGATCTCAACACTGTGATACACAAGTGCTACTCACTGAGACACTGGTGCTGTCACAAAAACCATCACGCCAGCAAGCATTCATTCACTCACCCCTTTGTAAGCCTTAGAAGAGTCACTGTTTCCCAATATGCGTCATGACACCAAGCCAAACAAATGTTTCCCAAAAAATATTTAATTTTGGTGACTGCTCATTGTCCACTCGCGTCTACCATGAGCCATATTGTGCTGCTGTGAGCAGCACTGGGAACGGAGAATAGCTCTCGAAGAAAAACAGTTGAAGACAATGCAATACAGAAGAGAAAAAAAGCATAAAGAATTGGCATCGGGCTTTACTAAAGCCTGTGCCAGCAGAGGGCAAAAGAGTTTATCCTCACTGTGCCATCTGATTATCCAGAGGTTCAGTCTCTTCATCCTACTTATCAATCCAACATCTATTCATTCACTAGGCCTGTGGCCAGAGCTGTAACTAGAAATGTTAGCACCAGGGGCAAAAAAGAAAAATGGTGCCCCCTTACCCTGAATTTCCAGCCAATTTAACCCTAAATATTAACTTACTGGTGCACCCTTAAGATTTGCGCTCTGTGCGGCCGCCCCTAAGGCACTCCCATGGTTACAGTCCTGCCTGTGGCCACACTTGCCTGGAACACTAGAAGTGAATAAAATGGACGCTAGGCTCAAAAGGCTGGATCCAGACCTAGTTAAGTTCTTGAACTTAGTTACTCCTGGGCTAAACCATGTTGATTGCAGGGGAATCATATTTCATCTGTTGCAAACAGTATTAGAGTTGAGAGGGTATGTTTTGTATAAGTCTAAATAACAGTGTGATTGTAAAGCTGGTCAGTATCTGTGTGCAGTAAGCAATTCAAAGATATATCCCTGCATGCAAAGAATACAATTACCTTGACTCCTCCTGCAATCAACATGGTTTAGCCCAGGAGTAACTAAGTTCAAGCACTTAACTAGGTCTGGATCCAGCCCAAAGTCCTCATATAGGTTCAATGTGTTTGTGTCATAACTTAGTAGATATTATAACTGGCCCCTAGTAAGGCTCCTAAGGTCCATTAAGGAGAGTGTTTGTATGTCTTCTTTGTATATACAGCATTCTTTAGATTGCATTGTCTTCATTTGCCTTTTTACTTGTTCCGGACCTGTCCTTTCTCCATAACCCACTGTGTCTTCTAGGTCAGAAGAAGTTGGTCAAGGAGTAAAAGATGAGCAGGTCGGGTCTTCTCCACAGGGGACGTGTTCTCCGCAATGAAAATTATATTTCTGAAATACAGGCAGATTACAGATCATTTCAGCTGTCTGTATTTTAAAAATATCCCTAATTAGGAGGTTTTCTTAATGAATGGGTAAGTAGGTCGATTTTATTTTTCGGCAAACTTACCCATTCATTGGCTTTCCGAAACCAAGCACACCCAACGGAACACCCGCCACAGACTCACCGCACTGGACAGCAGCGTACAAGGGGAGTCTAAGGGTTAGGCTGTGGGGAGAGGAGTCTAAGGGTTAGGCTGCGGGGAGGGGAGTCTTAGGGTTAGGATGCGTGGAGGGGAGTCTTAGGGTTAGGCTGCGTAGAAGGGAGTCTTAGGGTTAGGCTGCAAGGAAGGGAGTCTTAAAGCCAGATTCAGTTAGCTTCGCACCCGCGTTATTTGTGGTGTGAAGCTAATTTCGCAAATTCTTATTTGGAAATTTTTATACACACCCCATAAAGGTGCACATAAAAATCTGCTTATTTTTCCTGCCGTATATGACGGGGAAAAAGTGAACTGCAAACTTTTTCCCATCATTGTGGCTAATTGAAAAGTTAGGCTGATGGGAAGAGAGGATTAGGGTCAGGCTGCGGGGAAGGGAGTCTTAGGGTCAGGCTGCGAGGAAGAAAGGGTAATGTAAGGGAGAGGATTAGGATAAGGGTTGGGGCTGGATAAATACTCACCACTTGCCGTTGCAGATTCATGGTGGGGATGTTCGATTGCTTGTCCTTGGCGTGGGCAGGAGCAATCGATTTCAGAGCCAGTTAAAAAATGGCTGGTAGAAAGCGGGCCTTTCGCAAACGGGCCATTCTGCCTGCCCACCCACAGCCCTCCACAGGTATCTGTAGAACAATTCCTCGCACTTCTACAGATGGGACGAGCTGTTCCTGTTTAAGTGGTTAAGTGTCTGAAATCCACTATGAACATTTACAGGTTTACTGAATAAAGCAAGGATAATTCTAAGTGCAAACATACTAATCCCCACTCTAAACAGTTGTTTAAATACACCAGTAACAGTCTTAGACACAAAAGGTAGCCCAAATCCTCAGAAACTTATTATTAATGACTATTTACAGCCCACAATGTTCACCACACGGAAATCCCTAAATTCATTAAGTTTAGTTTTAGAAACTTGACGCTTTTGCAGGCTGGTTGGAAAGCAGGGACTAGTGTTCATTTAGTGCATGTGCCAAGTATAGTTTGCAACCTTTCCAAATAGACATTAGGGAGATATAGCACTATCAAGGTGATGCACTAAAGGGGTGTGTCCTGTACCACCAAAGTGGTGTGCCCTGTACCACCAAAGGGGTGTGTCCTGTCTATAGCTCCACCAATGGGTGTGTCTAGCATTGCTAGGGAAACTATTTCTCCATAACAATGGCAGCATCATCAATAGAGCAGGTCAGCTGATGCAAATGACAGGCATAATGGGCTGGATCCAGACTTAAGTAAGTGCTTGAAATGAGTTACTCCTGGGCTTAACCATGGTGATTGCAGGGGAGTCATATTTTATCTGTTGCAAACAGTATTAGAGATGAGAGGTGATGTTTTTTCTAACCCAAGTCTACATAACAGTGTGATAGTATAGTAAAGCAGTATCTGTGTGCAGTAAGCACAAAGATTCAAAGATATATAGCTGCATGCAAAGACTACAATTACCTTGAGTCCCCCTGAAATCAACATGGTTTAGCCCAGGAGTAACTCATTTCAAGCACTTACTTAAGCCTGGATCCAGCCCAATTTTCTTCCAAGAGGCATCGCAAGCAAAATAACGCGCTCTTTGTGATCAATTGAATCAGGCCCAAACTCTGTCATCATACCGCAATGACTTCTGGAACTGCATCGGAAGCTGCTCGCAATTTATTTATAACCAATGCTCATCACTCGTACGCGGAGGGCCGAGCACTGTTTTAAGCTGGCAACCTCTGACAACTTCTTTCGTGCAGACGGGCCTGCCCTTGCCCCGCCCCCAGTACCACATGGCTCTGCCCAGTCCCGTCCATCCGGTCCTGAGCCTGTGATGTTCCGCCCCTGGTGGAGGGCATCTACAATAGGCACATTCCGGTACACAACACTAGGGTCCAGGTGTACTAATCTGTGGGTTTACAAAACAGTGGAGAGTTTGCCTATAGCAACCAATCAGATTCTAGCTTACAATCTCTAGAATGCAATAGTTAAATAAGATCTAGAATCTGATTGGTTGCTATGGGCAAACTTTCCACTCTTTCAAAACCAACAGCTTAGTAAATCTGTGCCTAGGTGAAGTTGCTTCTAAACCATTTGCACAAGACACTGACAGGTCCCTATCCCCCCTCCCTCTCCCTAACCATAAAGATGAGATGTTAGATCTAATCAGGAACAATTGCAAGTGCTCAACTCTAAAATTCCCTTCACAGTTTCTTCCCTCTCATGTTGCAGATGCACATTATACCAGCGTATACAAGAGGGAAAATAAAAAGCTCATTTAAGTGCAAGTCCTCTACAGGAGGCTGTTAAACCCTGCGTTCGGAGAGGGATGATTGATGCTGCTTTGACACATGGCACCGCTGGGTGCTCTAAGTTGGTGGCAGACAGAAGACGTCTGTACCCCTCTAGTCATCTGCCTCTCTGTTCCTCAGCACACATCAAGTCAAGGGGGGGGCATTAGCATTTTTAACAATGTATTGGTCACTTGTGGTCCTCTCTCTGTAGGGCAACAGAGATGAAAGGCTCAAAGGACACAATGCTGTCCTCTTCCATCACATAAATAAAGATTGTTTTGTTTATTTTATTACCCAGAGTCCTTGTGTAGAGATGTTCATATCTCTTGTTAATCTTAGGATCTATGGGCCAGATCCTAAACTACGTTCGCGAGTGATTTTATGCTAACCGCTGCCGTAAAATCGCACATTGGTATTTACTGCGCATGTGCACGGCAGATGTTACGCCACATAACTGTGGTTATGCTTTGAAAAGTTAAGGTAGTGTTTGGCAAGCGTAAAATGGCCAAAGTACGTACGGCCGAGGGGAGCGCATAGCAAATACGCTACGTGTTGTAACGTAAATAGCCAGTAGTTCTAAATCTACCCCTATATTCCTAATGAAACCATTATTATCCCAGACAGCTGTAATACATTTTGGCCAGGCTATTCAAAAGGACACCAGGGACTGATTTATAATAATACATTGAATTTTGTTATTTTTTTTATGCAGAAACTTTAATGGGAGGCTTGGCCGCCGTAGAAAGGAGGCGGAGCCCAAGTCTACAAGGGCAGGACTGGGTGGGCTATGCGGTACTGGGGGCGGGGCTGAGCAAGCATTGTGTGAAAGTAGTTGACAGCTTAAAACAGCGCCTGGAACTCCATGTTTGAGTGCTAAGCGCTAGTTATAAATACATTGCTAGCAGCTCAGCTATTTATAAACATTTTTCAGCACTCATACATGGAGCACTGAGCGCTGTATTAAACTGCAAACCTCTAACAGCAATGAGAGCTTCTGACGGGAGGCAGGGTTGCGTTTGCAAATGGGCGTGGCTTGCCATTACAATGTACAGTATAGGCGACAACGCGCTGTGTAATGCCGTCCTTTACGACATTTATAGACAGTTAGAGGTGGCAGTACAGACAGAAGTGGTGGTATACACAATTAGAGGTGGCGGTATAGACAGTTAGAGGTGGCGGTATAGATAGAGGTGGCAGTATAGACAGTTAGAAGTGGCGGTATAGACAGAGGTGGTGGTATAGACAGTTAGAGGTGGCAGTATAGACAGTTAGAAGTGGCGGTATAGACAGAGGTGGTGGTATAGACAGTTAGAGGTGGCAGTATAGACAGTTAGAAGTGGCGGTATAGACAGAGGTGGTGGTATAGACAGTTAGAGGTGGCAGTATAGACAGTTAGAAGTGGCGGTATAGACAG
>WWET01001170.1:343225-359601 GCA_011038615.1 Limnodynastes dumerilii
TTCGCTCGAGGGGCGTGCGTTCAGTACGACGGTCGCCTGGGCGCTCGTTTTACTACACAGAGGCGGGGATAGCCATTTAAATTGTACAGTATGGGCGTGCTAAGCCCATACGCTGAGCGTATTTTGTGCGAAAATTCGTACGGCCGACGGTCGTACCTAGTGTAGGGTATAGCTGCCGTAAGCAGGGACTTTACTATGGGAGTGTTAGGGGCGTGTATGTTGATACGCACGAGCGAACGTTCGCATTCACCCGTCATGCGAAAATTTCGTAGCTCTGGATCAGGCCCTATGTCTCGCTCCCTCGCAGTAATCTATGGCTTCGCTCCAAATTCTCCCGGAGGGAAGCTTTGCATAGTCGGCAACCCTGCACTAAGGCCAACCTGTGGCTTTCCAGGTGTTGTGACACTACGAGTCCCAGCATGCTTTAACCTCATAGGCATAGCCAATACCTGGCAAAGCATGCTGGCATTTGTAGTTTCATGGCAGCTGGAGAGTCAAAGGATGGTCAGGCTTGCTCTACAGTATAATGTACACCTAGGAGTTGATTCAGGGGAGAGCGTACTCCCAATGGCTTAGCCCAAGCATTTGTGGTCAATCCAGATCTGAAATAGAGCCGGATTCACAGATACTATTTTGCTATTTTTTCCGTATTTTGCGTATTTTTAGGATTGGAGTAACTGCGTATCCGTAGTAACTCTTTTTACGCCAGTTACGTAGGATTTAGACACGGAAGTCCATTAGGCACAGATTTCTAAATCGTACTTAGTGACATACGTGCGGAGGGGCGTGGTTGGTCTTCTGTACATGCAGAGTTACGTGAAAGTGGGTGGGGGAGGCATTTAACTGGGCTTTTGAGGCGCAGTTAGTAATGTACGCACGTGCTTAAGCATCTTAGGTGGGTAAATACACTCGTCAAGTTAAGATTGCCCTATGGAGACGTAAGTCAACAAAAATCTGTCCGTGCGAGGGGAGTGTTATGGGTGTTGCCTTGCGACGTATGTGCGTATATTGGCGTACTTATTACACACGTATCTGTGTACTCCCGGAATTTGGGCCGTTCTCCCGGGAGAGTCGGCAAACCCCCCGGAAGCCTGGCAGATAAAAATTATATCTTTGAGCCTTCCCACCCACGCTACGTTAGAGTTATTGACAGGGGGCGGGGCTTAATGCCACGATTTAGCATAAATCGCGTCATTAAGCCCCACCTCCCGTTGAAATCAATGGTTTCCTTCCGGGTTCTCCCAGAGGGACGCTCTCAATTGTCGGCAACCCTGCTTTACGCAAGTCTCTTGTGTAAGTCCCCTGACAGGTAACATTGGCACATGTGCGCATCAGATGTTACGCTAACGTAACTTCTACCGTACAGAACTCAGTTTTGTATGGTAGAAGATCAGAGAAAGGGGCCAGCCCTTCACTGCCGCATGCGTAATCGCAGGGATAGGCCGGTGGTGGCAAATAGATCTGTCCTGAGAAGTTAAGGGGACTGACAGGTGCGAGAGACAAGTGACAGGAGTGACAGGGACGAGAGATGGGAGTGACAAGTGCACACACTCCGCCCTGTGGATTTTCAGAGGGCTGCTCGTACGGAAAGCACGTTGGGGTCTGGATTCGGTCCCAAGTCCAGTGGTCTGACACTCCACGACCTATTTCAGGGCATTGTGTTAGCATTTCATAATTCAAACGCAATACAAAGGTTGTGGAACTGTTGCTTGAACATTATGTAGGTATAAAATAATTACTGGCGTTATTAATGAAAAAATATACTTTTTATTATTAACGCTTAGACATCCACATCAGTCCCTGCCCCCTATTGGAGCTGCATACTAAGGCCCCTAACACATACGCACTAGGATTAATTTATTCAGCAGCCAATTAACCTACCAGCATGTTTTTGGTGTCTGGTAGGAAACCAGAGCACCCAGAAGAAAACCCACACAGACATGGGGAGAACATATGAACTCCACGCAGATAAGGCCTAGTCCAGGAATCAAACCCATGACCTTAGCGCTGTGAGACACAAGTGCTACTCCCTGAGCCACCATGCTGCCCTTTGACAGTGTGTTAGTGCAACAGATGGGTATTGGCAATGATAGAGATGACATGAAACGCCAGGCTTCTGTGACCATCCAGAGCGGGTCTTCCCATCACCTGGCACTGCCCCATCACTTACTCAAGACATCTCTTTCTTCCTACGCTCACATGACATGAAATGCCCCCTTTTGTGGGACAGAACAAGTGGAACGATTCAGGAATTTGCAGCCATGTCCGAGTATCAATGAGGAGGAGCCGAGCTTGACAGGCACTGTTGAGTAATGGGCAGCTGAGTGCATTGTGGGGGTTATTAGCATGACAAGCTAATGAAAGAGGCCGGCCAGCGGGCCTTGGGTGTCTGCTGTGATGCTCGTCCATAAGCCAACATGACTTCCCAAATGATGAATCAATAATGTGGGATGGTGGAGGAGTGACACAAGATACAGGCTCAATGAAACCAGCAGACTACAAGGAGAAGCCCTTTCCTTGGAGCATCCTCATGTCTCTCCCCTCTGGTGTCATGCATTTTCCCATGAGCCTTTGCAACGTTGGGGGCAGAGTGTGGCAAGATCTTTCAGTGTGATCTCCAGGTCTCCATGCTGTGCAGTCCATAGGGATAATCCCAGGTTACCATTACAATGGTAAATCTGCACATCACACATTGGATACAATGAAGACATGACTTAGAGATATGGGGCCTGATCCAGACCTACGCCCATGCGCTGTGCTTACTAAAGCACAGCGTATCGGCGTTCACTTACCCCGACAAGTATCGGGCGTTGCCGTAGCGTTGCCGTAGCAACGCCGGGTAAAATCTGCCCGGCGCATGCGCAGATCGGCTGAAAAGCCGATCTTACGCTTACGCCCTCCGTCCTAGCGACAGCGGGTGTACCTCTGGATCAGGCCCGTGGTCACTAGGATGCTCTCTGAATTGAGTGGTGAAATCTTCTATGCTCTCGGTATTGGCAAATGGCCATTAGGATACTCTCTGTTCTCTCGGATCTCTAGGATGCTCTCCACTAGGATGGTCACTGTGGCGATCCCAGCGTTACATCGGTCACCGGTGTGGGCAGCTTTAGAAAGTTGGGACCACCCCTGTACACATTGAGTCCCCTCCATCATGATCCTGGGGCATTCCCCATGGTCATGGCTAGTACAGTCAGCACTTCTGGGCCTTCTAATCACTTTGGGCTCCTTATAGAGCCATTAATGAAAATTATACTATTTTCATGTTCTTTTCAAAAAAGAAATGTAATCTCATTTTGTGTCCCACTTGCCATTAGGCTCATAGTGATTTATATATTGTTTGTTTTAAGTTGTCAGACTCTGTGTCTTTTGTTTTTAGAGCTGTAGACTTGTTCTTTTGTCCTTACATACTCAGGGGTCTTTGATGTGCTGGAATTTCGCTATACACATATTTCATTCCGTTAAAGGAACACTACTTACTACTTGGTACCACTGACTACTAATAAGACGGGTAAGAATGCCAAAGAGGAGACAAAACTTTAACACTAAAGCGTTAACGAGTCAGTAAAGTTACACATAACACAAAACTTAACAGAACAAAGATAATGAATAATAATATGTCAGCACAGACAGAGAAGATCAGGGCTGTCCCCGGTAAATGACGTTGTATGCATGCATAGTAGCTTATTTATGCTATCTACGTGCCATTTCTGTATGGTCTTTAGACCGTGCTTACGCAATCCACGTACAGAAATGTACGTAGATAGCGAAATAAGCTTCTACGCATGCGTAGTAGCTCAATTCTTAAAACACTGTTCGTAAGATGAAAACTACGTAACTGTGAATCCGGACCTTAGCTTTTATCTGCCATAAAGTAAACTTTGACCAGTTTTGTCAGTGAATTTACAGCTGGGTAAAGTGACTGTCAGTAAGTGAAATATTCTTTGTTAGTAGAGTAGATAAGTGTTATGCTGTAAGAAAGTAAATTTAATCTGGCAATTTGGGTATGAATAAGTGGATTATTATATTACCAAGTAAATATAATTAGTAGTTCACTGTTGCCGATTTTGGGTTACTGACGTGTCCAGATTGCTACCTTAAATCTTACGACTTTGGCCGCAGACCTAGTCGTAACGGGTCTTCCCCGCCCCTTCTGCGTACATACTGATGTACGTAACTTAGTAGTCAGTATTTACGCTGTCGGAACATCTGGCGTGCACTTTTACAGATGTTCTGACACAGGGGACTTATGCCAATGACTTGTGTAAGTGCCCTATCGGGCGTAGGTAAGGATCTGGGCCCTTTTCATTTCTCCCTTCTGGGTGATCTCGGAGGGGGGAGATCGAGATGGCAGTATGGGGGGCGAGGCTTGATGAAATGATTTAATGCAAATCACTGTCTGAAGTTCTGCCCCTGCCTATCAATGGTGTAATCCACAGTGTTACTAGTGATTGGGGCGGGGATAAGGATGGGGTGGAGATTGATGACACAAATTACGTCCACGGATCTCAGCATTGATGCTCGAGATTTGCCTGCAATGCCTGAATTTTCATTTCCAGAAATATCAACGAAGTCGGCAAATTCGCCCCATCAATAAGTTGAATCAATTTAATAACTTTGGGCAGGATATAAAGATCTAATTTTCCATGATTTTCCCTGTATTTTCTTTGGCTTATGGATGCTTTTCTGTTTATACAATCGCATCATTCATGATACCCAATCGAAACGCGTTAAGTCCCATCCAGACTTAAGAAGCATGACACCTTTCGACAGAGGGACTGGGTTACGATTGCCAATGTCCGTTCCGTCTTTAAACCTTTACTTGGTTTCTTTATTTTCAATAAACAAGAAGCTACATTTCCATTTAGGAATCTATTTTGTGACTCTTCTACCTTGCTACCCGTGTTGACCTAGTTTGTACAACTTTTTTGCTATCCCGCCACAATCAGGCCTAAGCTGACTCCTGTGACAGAAACTGCAAAGTCCATCTGCATTGTCTCTGGTGAACTCAGATACAACATGGTGTGGTCAGTAGGACCAATTAAAATCCATTATCACAGACATTGTGTCTTTTGACTGGTCTTCCTTCCGCACACTTCAAATCTGCGATTATTATACTGATGCTTTAAATGCCACCAGGACATGCAATAATATAGAAATCTGTTTATTATCAACCCTCAATTTGTACATTTGTTCACTGAATTTATACACAATTGGTCGACATCTTTCCCGAAACCCCCTATTTTTTTTTTTATTTTTTATTAATCCATGCAAAACTCATCCTTTTTGGGTGTTGGTTAATGATCACACTGTCAAGCTTGTTAGAAATGGAGTGGAAATATTTGCTTCTCGTTCACTTTTAACAGAAGATCCAAACACTCTTTTATCTCAAGTTAAACAACAGGCTGTCATATACTTGAAGCTACTTTCTTGTCTGTAACAGACGGAAAAACATAGGTGGGTGGGTATATTCGCCTCATAACGATGCAAGGAATTGTGGAACAGGGAACGGACTCAAGCTGCCTCTGAAACATTAATCTTGCCAGGAAGAGATACTAAGCACAGTGTGATTCATTTTAATAGCTGGAAAATAATATGCAATATCACGTTAGGTTTGAGTCCTTTGAAGGGGTAACTTCAAAACAGTCTTTCATTCCGCCGAACGGTTGATGTTCATTTACTGACCTATTACAATCTGACCTAATCAAACTCAATTAAAAACTAAAATCACTTTATCAGATGAACCGATTCACAAGAAGACCAAGGGAAAAAAAAATAAAAAATCTAAATGAATCTATCGATTTTAAAACTTCTCTTGAGAAGCCCGATCGCCTGCGGCTTCCCCGACTCAAAAATTCAGCTGCGGTTTTTGTGAACTCTGCGTGACGTTGACTCCCTTTGGTGGAAAGTGAAAGTTTTACTGATCTACTTATGAAATCTGCACAGAAAGCAGCTACTTTACTCAAAATCAATGGACATGAAGCACGGGAGAAGACATGGAAGGAGAGAGATTGAAGAGAAGGGCTCCTGACGCCGCATTTGTTTGTGGAGACTGAAGTCGCAGTAACTTTTGTTTTAAATGTTGATGCCTTACCAGGAAACTTTACCAGAGCCATTTCAAGATGGGGGAGGTGGGTTTCGGCCCTGTCAACAAGGGTCTGGACGGAACATTATGGCCCGGCGACTTGTGAAAGATAAGAAATGACGGTTGTCCTACTGACCCAGTCTAATATGTGGCCACCAACTCCTATTATATAACCTACCACGACCGTGAAAATCTCTAACCAGTGGTATTTCATTTTATAACAGTTTATTCCCTATTGGCTACACTGTCGTCTCCTCCACTAACCAAACTTGTTGCCTGGGTGTCATCCTGGACTCCTTCCCTCACAGTCCATCCGGCTATCCTCCTCCCTACAGGTCGTCAAGCACTTTCTCAAAACCCACCCATTCAGGCTATCCTCCTATACCTAACCTCTCCCCCTCCTCCTCATCCCCACCACCCCTCCCTCTTTCCACCCAGTGGTAGTCCCCACACCGATGGTCATTGAGAAGAAGTGACAGCTGAAAGTTCCTTTTTGGCTGTCTCTAATTAGAATGGCATCCATCTTAGATATTTTTTTATGCGATCGCCATACTCACCCATTCATTTTCGGAAGTGCTGCCGACAGACCACCGGAGAGGTGAGTAGGCTTAGGGGGAGGGTTAGGGTCAGGCTGCGGGGAAGGGAGACTTAGGGTTAGGCTGCAGGGAAGAGGGTTTTAAGGTCAGGCTGTGGGGAAGGGGGGGATTAGGGTAATAGAAGGGGGGTGTTAGGGTAAGGATTACGGAGAGGGTTGGGGTTAGAATCCTTACTTATCTATCGGAGCACTGTGTTCGGTGCTCCGGGGATCGATTACTATGTTTCTTCGAGGCAGAAGCAATCGTTTTCCCAGGCAGTTCGAAACTGTCTGGGAGTGAACTGACCTATTAAAATAGGACGCTTCTTGACAGGGACCCACACTCCTACAGACTTCCCAGATTCTTCCATTTTTTGGGGAGATCGGTGCAGACATTTTAATGTAGAATAATCTTCTGTAAAATGGGGGTGTAAATATTTTTTTTTAGAACAATAGAGGTAATAGTAGTGTTTTATGTGAATGTATTAGGCCCACATCAGTCTTCCCTGATTTATGAACATCCTCACACACTATTCTGCCTCTTCTGATACCGGGAATCGGAATCGGGTGTACTGTGTCCTGTGAAAGAGACTGGAAGGACATCGCTCCACATAACTAATCATAGCTGCATTCATTTCCAAGTAATTGTATCTAATAAAATGTATGCATTGATTTAACACCTTTTGCGTTGCTTTTGGTCAACTGACAATGCTGCTTGTATCACACCACAATAGACGCTGCTGAGTTAAGGTTTGATTTTGATTGATTTTAATATCTTGTATTGTTTGATTGTATGTATGTATATTTAGGCATCTTCCTGTATCAAATAAATGTGTCCTTTTTAATTAACTTATTTGGAAGGTTATTAAGGTTCTTAACCACTTAAGGCAGCGCTGGTTGTTTTTTTCTTTTTTGTTTATTACTAATTCCCGTTGTGGCTGTGTTAATGGCAATTTATTTCATTATTGTATTGTGTATGAATATTGGTGGAGTTTGCTGGTTCGGTGGTCTGTTTTCTGACAGACCATCGCACGGCAGTTGAATGGCGATAGACGGACTCCTGGGGCCTGATCCAGAGCTACGACCGCAAGCGAGCGTACGCTCATCGTAAGCGAAAATTCGTGAAAAAATTCGCACCGCGCATGCCCAGTATGACAGCTTCCGGTCGCCTGAACGTCATGAGCGAATAGCGGTCGTATTGTGAGCTAATTTTTCGCTCGAGGGGCGTGCGTTCAGTACGACGGTCGCCTGGGCGCTCGTTTTACTATAGGGAGGCGGGGATAGCCATTTAAATTGTACAGTATGGGCGTGCTAAGCCCGTACGCTCAGCGTATTCTGTGCGAAAATTCGTACGGCCGACGGTCGTACCCAGTGTAGGGTATAGCCGCCGTAAGCAGGTACTTTACTATGGGAGTGTTAGGGGCGTGCATGTTTATTCGCACGGTCGAACGTACGCATTTGCCCGCCGTGCGAATTTTCGTAGCTCTGGATCAGGCCCCTGGAGTCATGAAGATTTCTATGCTGACCGGTATATCTCTTATACTAACCCTAACCTTAACCCTCCCCTAATCCTAACATTCCTTTTACCCACAGCCTAACCCTAACCTGCCCCTTCTTGAGCCCTAACCCTATCCCACCTGGTCTCATGGCCTAACCCTAACCTTACCCTTAAGCCCTAACCTTAGCCCGCAGCAGCAGGAACCTGTTATTATTGAGAATGAGTCAATATAGCTACTTATTCCCAATATCAATCTTCTATTTGCAGAGCATATCGACAATGATACAGCTGCTTTTCATTCATCGCTGCACTAAGGCCGACCAGACCGGCAAACAGGCCCACCAGCAGAAGGGGGGGGGGCAGCTGGGACTACAGTCCTGGTTCCCCGAAGCTGATCACGCCCGCAGATACATAGCAGGGGCTCTAGAGATGCAGGGGTCAGCAGTATCCTACGGTCATTACTTGTTGCTTAGAGCTGTACACTAGCGGGCCAAAGCACAAGGAAATCCTTCCCTGTGCATCGGCCCGCTGGTAATGCAGTACCCCCGCCCCCAGGTGGCATCATGAACGACGTTGTGTAGGGGTCAGGGCACCAAAGATGTGCCCCAGGCCCCAAAGTATCTGGCAGTGGGCCTGCCTATGATTAGGGTCATTAAACATTAGCACTGCTAAGCCACATTCGAACCCTTTGGGCCTAATCTAGACCGGGGCATGCACCTGTTAGCATAGCGCATCTCCAGGAACCTTTGCATTGCTTACGCCAAGCACAGAGGCAAACGCAACAGCGGTGATTCAGACCCAAACGTAACACTCTACTGCGAGCGCCTGCATTTACAGGTGCGCTACAAGAGAGAGAAGAGCAGCTCCTGTAATAAGGCCAGTCCAGGTCCAAACAGAGGATGCACAGCTTACACGTAAACAATTGCACCAGCCACAGGTCTGATGGGCGACACTTTCTATAGGACCATTGCGGCAGCAGTTAAAATGCGGTTCTGCCACAAGGTGGTTAAAAAAAAAAAAATCAGCAAAAAACATTAAAAAAACATTAAAAATATAAATAAAGATTAAAAAAAGATTAAACTCACCTGCAGCTGTCCGGTCCCGGCATGAATACACTACACATGCGTAGTGTTTCTCATGTCAGGAGTTGGAAAAATGTCAAAGTGCCTAAAGAGAAGCACTGAGCATGTGTGTGCATGTGCAGTGTTTCTCATGTCCTGTGCATGTGCAGTGTTTCTCATGTCCTGTGCATGTGCAGTGTTTCTCATGTCCTGTGCATGTGCAGTGTTTCTCATGTCCTGTGCATGTGCAGTGTTTCTCATGTCCTGTGCATGTGCAGTGTTTCTCATGTCCTGTGCATGTGCAGTGTTTCTCATGTCCTGTGCATGTGCAGTGTTTCTCATGTCCTGTGCATGTGCAGTGTTTCTCATGTCCTGTGCATGTGCAGTGTTTCTCATGTCCTGTGCATGTGCAGTGTTTCTCATGTCCTGTGCATGTGCAGTGTTTCTCATGTCCTGTGCATGTGCAGTGTTTCTCATGTCCTGTGCATGTGCAGTGTTTCTCATGTCCTGTGCATGTGCAGTGTTTCTCATGTCCTGTGCATGTGCAGTGTTTCTCATGTCCTGTGCATGTGCAGTGTTTCTCATGTCCTGTGCATGTGCAGTGTTTCTCATGTCCTGTGCATGTGCAGTGTTTCTCATGTCCTGTGCATGTGCAGTGTTTCTCATGTCCTGTGCATGTGCAGTGTTTCTCATGTCCTGTGCATGTGCAGTGTTTCTCATGTCCTGTGCATGTGCAGTGTTTCTCATGTCCTGTGCATGTGCAGTGTTTCTCATGTCCTGTGCATGTGCAGTGTTTCTCATGTCCTGTGCATGTGCAGTGTTTCTCATGTCCTGTGCATGTGCAGTGTTTCTCATGTCCTGTGCATGTGCAGTGTTTCTCATGTCCTGTGCATGTGCAGTGTTTCTCATGTCCTGTGCATGTGCAGTGTTTCTCATGTCCTGTGCATGTGCAGTGTTTCTCATGTCCTGTGCATGTGCAGTGTTTCTCATGTCCTGTGCATGTGCAGTGTTTCTCATGTCCTGTGCATGTGCAGTGTTTCTCATGTCCTGTGCATGTGCAGTGTTTCTCATGTCCTGTGCATGTGCAGTGTTTCTCATGTCCTGTGCATGTGCAGTGTTTCTCATGTCCTGTGCATGTGCAGTGTTTCTCATGTCCTGTGCATGTGCAGTGTTTCTCATGTCCTGTGCATGTGCAGTGTTTCTCATGTCCTGTGCATGTGCAGTGTTTCTCATGTCCTGTGCATGTGCAGTGTTTCTCATGTCCTGTGCATGTGCAGTGTTTCTCATGTCCTGTGCATGTGCAGTGTTTCTCATGTCCTGTGCATGTGCAGTGTTTCTCATGTCCTGTGCATGTGCAGTGTTTCTCATGTCCTGTGCATGTGCAGTGTTTCTCATGTCCTGTGCATGTGCAGTGTTTCTCATGTCCTGTGCATGTGCAGTGTTTCTCATGTCCTGTGCATGTGCAGTGTTTCTCATGTCCTGTGCATGTGCAGTGTTTCTCATGTCCTGTGCATGTGCAGTGTTTCTCATGTCCTGTGCATGTGCAGTGTTTCTCATGTCCTGTGCATGTGCAGTGTTTCTCATGTCCTGTGCATGTGCAGTGTTTCTCATGTCCTGTGCATGTGCAGTGTTTCTCATGTCCTGTGCATGTGCAGTGTTTCTCATGTCCTGTGCATGTGCAGTGTTTCTCATGTCCTGTGCATGTGCAGTGTTTCTCATGTCCTGTGCATGTGCAGTGTTTCTCATGTCCTGTGCATGTGCAGTGTTTCTCATGTCCTGTGCATGTGCAGTGTTTCTCATGTCCTGAGCATGTGCCGTGTTTCTCATGTCCTGAGCATGTGCCGTGTTTCTCATGTCCTGAGCATGTGCCGTGTTTCTCATGTCCTGAGCATGTGCCGTGTTTCTCATGTCCTGAGCATGTGCCGTGTTTCTCATGTCCTGAGCATGTGCCGTGTTTCTCATGTCCTGAGCATGTGCCGTGTTTCTCATGTCCTGAGCATGTGCCGTGTTTCTCATGTCCTGAGCATGTGCCGTGTTTCTCATGTCCTGAGCATGTGCAGTGTTTCTCATGTCCTGAGCATGTGCAGTGTTTCTCATGTCCTGAGCATCTGCAGTGTTTCTCATGTCTTGCGCATGTGCAGTGTTTCTCATGTCCTGAGCATGTGCAGTGTTTCTCAATTCGGCATTGACATTTTTCTATGTCCTGATTGAGAGATACTGCGCATGTGCAGTACTTCATTCAGGGATCGCACGGAGGAGAAGCACAGCACCGACTCGCGGCTCATCGTGGGACCTCAAAAGAGGGGTGAGTATTAGTAAATCATGTGAAGGAAGCTGCCAGGCTCGCTGCGATGATAAGCAAACCTGATGCAGCTTCCTTCACAGAGAATGAACAAGGTAAGTAAATAGAGCCCTTACAACTGTCTTCTACACTTCATAAATGCTCTGATTTCTGGTTACAGGACTTCTCTCAGGCTGCCTCCACTGTCTGGAATAACCTTCCTTGCACATTAAGACTATCCTCTTCTATCCAAACTGTCAAGTGCTCTCTTAAACCCACTTCTTCAGACAAGCTTATCAAATTCTTTAACTTATTCTTTTTCCTAAGCTTTATTTACCTTATTAACAACCACTTTGCCTTTCTATTATATTATTATTAACACAAACCCGCACGCTCTCTTTTTCTTTTCTTTTGTAAAATTTCTTCATCTCTTTTATGAACACTGCTGTGTGACTGATCATACACAGCACTGAGCACTGTTACCATACACCCTGTCTCTCTCCATAGTAATATCCCCTCAGTCCTGGTAGTAACACTGCTGTGTGACTGATCATACAGAGCACTGAGCAGTGTTACCATACACCCTGTCTCTCTCCATTGTGTGATATACAGCACTTGCCCTTAATGTATCAAACCCAACGTCCTATACCTATAGAGTGTAAGCTTGTGAGCAGAACCCTCTTACCCACCCAGTCTGTCTGTTACTACCCAGTTTTGCTTATACTGATAAATTGATTGGTGATACTGTTAAAATGGTAAAGCGCTACATAATCTGCTGGCGCTATCTAGAAACCTGTTACTAAACAAACACATTTTCTGCCTATGTTCTACAGGTGCCGTCTAGAACGTCGCTCTGTCTAGAGGTTCTATTTCATTTGCATAGAATGTTGGGAAAGGCTCTGAGAGAAGGAACCTTCTAACCACAACCCCCGCTCCAACAGGCAAGGGCCTACCTTAAGATTGACAATGCCCATAGAGGTGAAACGGCGGTGGTTTGGGACTCTGGACCTGAGCGTTGGCGTGCCAATACTGTACTACAGGGCTTGACAAATCCCAGGTGGTGATGAGAAACTTGGGCCTGGCGTGCAGAATGAGCCATTTTTGCCCTGTGTAAGTGTTGCGGCTTCGCAGGGCACCTGAACTCGGTCGACTCACAGTGCTGGTGCAATGCTTGGAGAGTTAGCAGCGCAGAACATACATAGACATGGCCTGGACCACTACTAATAATGGGGCAAATCCAGACCCACGGGCTAGTTACGTTACAACGCGTAGTGTATTTACTATGCACACTTTTCCTAGCGTAAGTACTGACGTACGTAACGGATTTACCTACGTCACGGCCAAACTCAGCCCATACTGTCCAATTTAAATGCGTCCCTCCGCCTACAAAGCGTAATTACGGGTGTCATATTGATGCCCCGCCCCTATGTTCGTATTTACGCTGATAGTACAAATGGACGATTTTACGTTATCGGCTAGCGGAAATACACTAGCGTACTTAGCTTAGGGTCTGGCCCAATGCTCTGGCAATGGCTAGTTAGACCAGGGGCCAGATTTACTAAGCTGTGGGTTTGGAAAAGTGGATCGGATTCTAGCTGACATTCTCTAGTATGTAATATTTAAATGAAATCTAGAATTGATTGGTTGCTATGGGCAACGTCTCCACTTTTCCAAACCCGCAGCTTAGTAAATCTGGCCCAAGGTCTCATCAGTGTCATGCTAACACAGAGAGCCAGCCAGCGCGGAGGAGAGAGGAAGTCAGAAGACTTGTGGGTAGGTGAGTGGAGGGGGATGGGGATGGGAGAGGGTTTGGATTGTCTGTATACTATATGTATCGCGAGTCATTTTTATTTTACTGGACTCAGAAGTGAACAATGGACCCAGCTCCTAAATGTTTGGCCTGGCTCCTAAGTCTCTGACAAAAACATCGAGTGAAGCCCTGCTGTAATACAAAGTCACCCAGACCCTCTCTTGAAAGCTGTCGGAAGCGTCATTCGTCGTATCCAAATAAATGAAGAACAAGGAGGCGTTACGCAGATTAATTTGAAAAATATAAAAATTTTAATAAATGCTACATCTCTTAATTACAATAATTATTGTACCATGTAATCTTTATAATGCATAATTTACACAAGTATAAGTTGAAACAAGATGCCAAAGGTTCATAAGTACAATTACATATTAAAAAGGCATAAAGATATACACTGGCCCCTTAAATACAAGGGAAGGCTTATACCCTATATATTAGGGTGATATAGGTGATTGCTCACCACATAGGCACAGGTACTGTACTTAATTTAACACTATATATAGTGTAATTTTTTACCATACATTACTTACAATATGTACACATATCATACAGCGTAATTACAACACAGAGACGAACAATGGATTCATATACAACCTAATACAATATGCAAAACGTTAGGGTCATGTGACAATCAGCATTCTTCTATTCCCCTTTAATGTGGTGCAGGGAAAAGCAACTGAACGAATGATCGTCTCTTCTGTGATGGCTGATGTGGAATATGCAAACGACCCCTTTCCAACCAAAGGAGGGGGATATCTGAGAAATGACAGGCCAAAAATTTGGGAAATCAATGAAATGATCAGATTTCTTCTTTAAAGAAGCCAATAGCATCCATTCATTCATTCACAAAGTGATATCCAAAGAATGGAAATGCCTTAATAGGAGTTGTAATTCAGCCACAACACGTCACGTCAGACAATCAGGATATCAGTAACTTACTGCTAGCTGCAATACTAATAATTCCGATCATTCCACAGCGCTGGCCTGCAGCCATAACCTGTGGATATAACCCTTCATTTCATTATTAGATTGTGTAGGAATAGGGCCATAGCCAGCGGAATGAACTCCACGAGAGTAGAAGGGCCCCCACGCTAGAGAGGAAGCCTGGGTGCAGCCATAGTGCAAAGATCAGTCACTAGTTGCTCTAGTCTCTAAGATTGTGGAGCCCATACACTAGAGTGACTCTAGTGACTGATATTCACCAAGATGGAGGCTCTGAAGCTCTCTCAGGCTGCACTACAGTGAGGGCACAACACACCCTAGCACCGGCCCTGAATAGGGTAATCCAACTGTAAATACTAGAAAATATCTAGTACATTATATACCTCCAAAAAGGGTTGTGGGCCTCACAGTAGTAACGGGATGGTCGGTTCTACATATGTAGGATATTCAGCTCTAATGAATCAGGTTTAGTTACATCTCCTAATGATATCCACATATTATAATGAGCGGAATAATGAATAAATTAGCATATTTCAACACTGGGTCAAATGCATTTATATTGGGGCGGAAGGAGGATGGGGAAAATGGGGGAGGGGGAAGGAAGTACTTTGAACAGAAATAAATAATGGAAAAAATCTGCATAAACATACAAACAAAAAAGGCACCACGACACGATGGCAAATACGGAAAATAGTTTGCCAAAGTTGTATAAGCAGCATGGAGATCCCGGCGGTGGGACCATATATATATATATTTTTTATTTTATTTTTCACTTCGGAGTCCTGCAAAAGTCGAATCACTTTTGCCGATCAATACAAAGTAGCAGAGTACACTGGTTAGCTTAATTCAGAACATACAACACATCAGGCTGGTTCCCTCCCCCCCTCTGATCAATAAAGCAGCACAGACCACAGAAAGCACCCACACAGTTCAATAAATATCAAAAGGTTCACGGTGCTCATCTTCTGAGTCCAAATGTGTCGGTTCACCAGGAGGTCATACATTATGCATTGAAGGCTGATACAATCTACAGTCCATAGTGGTACTCACTTCCTTTAGAACAAATAGGCCAAAAGTACATCAGACTGGTGGAACCTCTGGTCTTCCCCCCCGCCTCTACGCTCTCCCTTTCCTTAATTAAGTCTCTTCTGGTAGGACAAAGGACTGGGTCAGCCACCTCAGGCCCGGAGTGCAAACGGTTCATAATGCTTCTTAAACAGACCATAGTCCATTCTTCTCGCCCCCCGTAGGTAACCTGGGACAGGCTTACATTCTTCATAGGGGCCTGGGAGGAGATGGACAGGCCATGGATTCTGCTTTGGAACACAGTTTTGTGATATAGGGTCTGTGTCCGGGTTTAGTGGTTCAGTCAATACGCTCCACTTTACCGAGGACTCTACCCTCATACATCGGCAGAATCGTGTCATCGTCACAAACCTCCTCAAATACTGCACCGCAATCAAATTCATGGCTTGCTTTTTTGAAGTAATACCTACAACAGCAAAAAAGACAACATGAGTTACAAGGAACCAACATTCAGAGGTCAAAGTAATCTGAACAGGATTTCGGTTTTACCAACATTGGGCCTGATCCAGAACAACGCTTCGGAGCGAATTTACACGTGGCGGAGACGTAAAATCGCGTATTTGCGCATGCGCACCATAGAAAATACGCTCAATAGCGTAGCGTAATTGTGATTACGTATGG
Source organism: Limnodynastes dumerilii (assembly GCA_011038615.1). Taxonomy (NCBI): domain Eukaryota; kingdom Metazoa; phylum Chordata; class Amphibia; order Anura; family Limnodynastidae; genus Limnodynastes; species Limnodynastes dumerilii. The sequence goes on from WWET01001170.1 coordinate 359,181, forward strand.
GCCATTCATGTATGTGTCACGTAAATACTTACGTGTGGGCGTGCCAATTTTACGTGCGTCCAAAATACATCTGAAATACGTGAAGTAGGCGGGGGTTGTATTTAAAGTGTACAGTATGGGCGTGGTTAGCTGCGTAAATTTGTGTTGCCCATGCGTACGTGTGCGTATGACTGCGGTTACGTTGGAAAAAGTTAAGGTAGGGTTTGGAAAGAGTATCTTGACAAAATACGTACGTTCAAGGGGTGTGCCGAGGGGAGTGTAGCGAATTTACGCCGTGCGTCCACATCTGAAATACGTGAAGTAGGCGGGGGTTGTATTTAAAGTGTACAGTATGGGCGTGCTTAGCTGCGTAAATTCGTTTTGCCCATGCGTACGTGTGCGGATCACTGCGGTTACGTTGGAAAAAGTTAAGGTAAGGTAG
>WWET01001170.1:361073-381291 GCA_011038615.1 Limnodynastes dumerilii
TATATGTTCCTCATATTGAGTTGTATAGAGTTATATATGTTCCTCATATTGAGTTGTATAGAGTTATATATGTTCCTCATATTGAGTTGTATAGAGTTATATATGTTCCTCATATTGAGTTGTATAGAGTTATATATGTTCCTCATATAGAGTTGTATAGAGTTACATAGGTTCTTCATATAGAGTTGTATAGAGTTATATACGTTCCTCATATAGAGTTGTATAGAGTTATATATGTTCCTCATATTGAGTTGTATAGAGTTATATATGTTCCTCATATTGAGTTGTATAGAGTTATATATGTTCCTCATATTGAGTTGTATAGAGTTATATATGTTCCTCATATTGAGTTGTATAGAGTTATATATGTTCCTCATATTGAGTTGTATAGAGTTATATATGTTCCTCATATTGAGTTGTATAGAGTTATATATGTTCCTCATATAGGGCCTGATTCACACTTAAGAATCTTCTTAAAATAAGAACTTAAAGTCACTCCTGGGCAAAACCATGTTGATTGCAGGGGGAATTAATTTAATTGTATTCTTTGCATGCAGGGATATATCTTTGAATTGCTTACTGCACACAGATACTGACCAGCTTTACTATTACACTGTTATTTAGACTTGGGCTGGGAAATATCACCTCTCAACACTAGTACTGTTTGCAACAGATGAAATATGACTCCCCTGCAATCAACATGGTTTAGCCCAGGAGTGACTTTAAGTTCTTATTTTAAGAAGATTCTTAAGTGTGAATCAGGTCCAATATTATTCTATGAATATATAAAGTATATGCAGCGCGATGACTTGTATGAAGCAGGGTGTCCGGTAAACAAGGGAGGTGCTATATTACACCCTCATTTCAGCTCTAGGAGAGAATAAAAAAAAAAAAAGACGTCTGCTTTGCGGAGACAGCTGGGGGTCCAGGGGTCAGCCAATTAAAAATGAAAGGCTGCAGACAGGTGCCTGATGGCAGGACTTCAAAGCCAACGCCTTCCTGAAGATGAAGAGGGCAGTGAAGAGCCAGCTTTAATTATTCAGGTCACTTTTAGGTCCCTCTGTAGCTCGAATCCTTGTTAAAAAGTCCCTGTAATTAGACTCATCCGGGAGCCAGGATTTAACTCCCTCTGTGCCATATGTACGGCTCCACAACGCACCCACGTGAACTGGAGACCGAATCGTGCCAATAACCATTTGGACTACAGGTCGTGAAGTGGCCTGATGGCAAGGTAGCTCTGACACCATACACTAGGCTTGGCCACGTACGCTCAGCTACTCTAGCTGTGCAAGTACCGTAACGGGTACGAAGCAAAGGTCTGTGTCCCATGCTACAGGTCAGAGGTCAGGCATCACAGGCTGCACACAGTGGTCAAGCAGTCGCTCCTTAGTCGGTGGTACTTACTCTTCAGACAAGGGGGCAGCAGATCCAGATTGGCAAGGCACCGAGTGACTCCGTTGGTGACTGGAAGATGGGCACCTGGAAGAGAAGAGTCACAACAATAATGGTCACACAAATGCAAACCAACACATAGCACCAAGATTAAAGACATGGGCTGAAGACGTTCCATTACAAGGGCAAGTGTAGGACCGAACACAAACCAGAAGACATTCATTTGTCCTATTGGGGGACATTCAATAAGGCGCTTTCCTGCACACTGCGCAAATGACGGTTTTTCACCACTGTAGGATGCAAGACGAGCGATCCGTGCCGATAGATTTTTGGCTGCTCTTAATGAACCATCCCCTACTAAGCCGCATCCCCTCCAGTGTCGCGGTTACGTAGCAGCACGGAAGGGGTTACCAGGCTGATGTACGGCTAAGGAAATGCTACACAGATCAGACACTGCCGCGTTCATGGAAGCAATCTCGGCAGAAAATTAATTAAACAAATAAAAAGTTGCTGAGCAGATGGGGAGAAAACACACAAAGTGAGAAGAAAAGGACGCAAGCTGTGTGTTTCATGTCTTGAATTTTCCAAGCAGCAGGTAGCGCCAACAGCTGGATGCCGCACTGGCGTGGGCCTGATACAGGCAGAGGAACGAGCTGCGGGGAGCAGAATTGTATATCGAGCAGATACAGGGGGAGGATGTTTGTGGAGTGGACTGGGGCAATACCTGAATTTTGGCCCCTTCTAAAGAAATGACATCCATTCAAGAACTCTGATATTACATTTTTCCTGCGCCAACATGGTATATAATCCGTTACAGTATTAACGCTTGTCTCTAGATCCTAAGATCTCCAGTAATAGCGTTCTTCTGCTGGAAGGGGCAGCTCAATAACATCAGCAGGGCTACACAGCCCCTGAACGAACAACGTCTAGGCGGCCATATTTAAAGTGGACATGCAAAGGGATAGCGACTATATGTGACAGTGACAGGCATTAAAGGAGGATTCTTACCTTTGTTTTGGAGGTCTCGAAACTTCTGCCAACCTTCTGCAGGCTTCTTCCAGCTGAGCGAGAGTATTTGGGGGAACCACTGCGGACACAGACGCATCCTGGACAGGGTGCGAGAGCTGCTGGTTCCTAGGGTGAGCGGTGGGGGCAATCCACTGGTGGTGACGGACTGGGCGCTCCGCTGACGAGGCACGAGTGGTTTCACACGCCACATTCCTCTTCAGGTTCTGTGCACTAAAGACATGAGTCCACATGGGTTAGAGGCATTCCATCACTGCACACGACACCTTTATGTCTTATGCAACAAAAAGTCATGTGATAGGGCAGTGTCTGTCATGTGACCTTCAGGCAACCATTTTGTTCTTCAATAAAACACAACATGGCATGTGCTCTAATTTGTATAGCTTAGTATTAGCTCTTGTTGCATTATTTTTATTTTTTTTTACATTTTATACCCTATTGTATTATGAACAATTTATTAAACAGATAAAATCGATTTAATTCTATTGGGCATTAAATAAACAGAAAGACAACACTATATACGATAGTTGAGTTTCTGAGCAAAACCTGTGTATACTCTAGGTCAGGCTTTCGGCCTTCTCATGTGAATCACAAAGGAGGTTATACTATAGATACGGTGCACTACTGGGCTGGAACGGTTATCATACATGATGTAAGCACACAATAACTGTGTCTTGTACCTGTGAGACCTGTGCTTGTTCTGCTTCTCAGCCTCGTTCTCCACCACCCGCTGCCATGTTGTCTGTATGTGCTCCTCTGGCGGTAGCTGGTATACAATGGCTCCAGCTCGACTTCTGCATCAAAAGAAAACAAATACATTTTCACATCTATGATCAACGTGCCTCAGAAACAAAATTCAGGCTTATGGTTAAACAAAAAGTGGACGCTGAATCAGGGATCACCAGTGAAGGACCCTTACCCCGCATTGTCCATATGTAGCAACGATAGGTCCATGCCTTTGCAATGTGCCCTGGTTTTCAGGTAGCAGCAATAGTCTTCGGATCCAGTACAGAGACACTGCACCCTCCGAGCCGCTTCTGCCTCAATCTCTTCTTTAGTCTTCGGCACGGTGTGGTGGTGGATGTAATGGTGGTGGACATGTTTGGTGGTCTGCTTCGTGACGATACTCTTGGTCAGCATCGGGCAGGCTGAAGGTGCCACCGGCAGTAACGTGGACCTTAGGACGCGCGATCGGTCAGGGGAACGCGCTCTAACCACCCCGGGAGACTGGCAGCCTGGCGTCTTCAGAACCCTGGAGAGATGGTCATCTAAGATGGCTTGAGGGTCATCTTCGCAGGTGACCGAGGATGCTTGACCAGGCAACTGGTGATGGGACACTGAAAGGTCACGGGTTGGTTGAAAGGCTACCGGGGCCTCGCACTCATCCTTTTCCTCTTCCTAAAAAGAGACAAAATAAAAACCTCTTAATCCCTTTTTGGACCTTGACAAAGTAACTCGGGACAAAATATAGACTTTAGATTCTGTATTATCACAATTAGGATGACATTAATCATTAAACCACTGATCTTCTGCAACTAACGATGGACTCTATTAAATACAAATATAAGACACAATCAGAATTGATCGCAATTACATTTACCCACTTTTAATAACACTATATAAGAATAAAAAGAATACGAATTAGGATAATATATGGAGAGGTGGCTGGTTAATGGTCACTAGAATCCATTTATCTGGAGTGGATCCCTTCGAAAGAACTATATATCTACTTCACAGTCCACGCTTACTGCTAACGGAACACAGTGTTTATTATTGTGCAGCGGTAAGGAAGCATTTAATCTGTATATTTGGCAAGCAGAGTGGCGAGAACTGGGAATGATTAACTAAAACAGGTTCTGGAAGAGAACAAAAGTCCCCGCGGAGCAGGAGGGTGAACCCCGCGTCTCATACCTCTTTGATCTGTTGCAGTCTTGCTTCCAATGTGTGCATAGTCTCTTGTTCCTGTTTAACCTTCTCTAACCGGGCAATGAGCTCAGCCGCAAACACCGCCGGTTCTACGGGGGTCATCTCTCTGGGCAGCCGGTGTGTCCTCTACGGAGACCAAGAGGAGGAAGAAGAAGAAAAGAAAGCCATGTTTTAGCAAGAGCTGTGTCCGTGGCGTTGCATCTCCAAGAGAGGTGGTGGAAAGCGTATCTGCTCTGTGATTGCTCTGGATATTTATCAGCCGGAGCGGTGGCTTCACGGAGAGGCATCCTGCCCGGCAGCCCTTGCCTACGGCACTAGCAGTTGGTTACACTCTGAGGAACCCCGCTTGTTCCCTCTGTACTACAACCAGCCTATCAGGAGCTGCTCTGTAGTTGCAAATCTTCAAAGACACTTGTCAAACATCAAAAAAAAAATCCGGGAGAGGGGAGGGACGACTGAGAAGAGAGAGGCGGATGAGACTGAGCAGAGACAGCAAGAGGAAGAGACAGGCAGACAGGATTTACAGACAGAGAGGCCATTTACGAAATGAGAGGGAGAGAGACAGATGTGCAAGAAAAAAAAAAAAGAAAGGCACCCAAAGAAATAAGACAGAAGCAATGCAGACACAGATAGAGTCCATCATTGTGTATGGTAGAGGTAGAGAGACAGTGGGTAAGAGACAGTTCCCAGAATCCCTTGCAACCAAGGATCAGTGGATTAAAAACCTCACTCCAGTATTAGCCCCTACAGATTATGATCCCATTAAAGGGCTAGTGGGAGATCTGTGCATTTATAGCAGGACTGGATAATCCGGATTTATATGGAATCCCAACAACACTTCAGCCAACAACAAATCACCTCTTGTCTTTAAAGAAAACATGAACAGAACTGACCACCAAGCTAAACATCACAGAGAGAAGAGAATTCATTCCCTGTCTATGAAAACTCTTCTCAAACAAACGATGCAATGCCGCATAATGTTAAGTAAAAGCAGCCAGGGGCGTATAGCTGTGCCCATTCACACTGACAGGAATCGGGTAACAGATTAAACTAATATTTACATAGTACTTCACAGAACTGTTATTTCATTTGTGATAAAATATTTAGTTCAATTTGATATCATCCAACACCAGATCTATGGTCCCACAATGGCAAACATACTATGATTACAAGAGAAAACAGGGCCCCCTACTGGTCATATTAACATACAAAACAGAAAAATACAGAATACTAGTCCTTAATTTAAGTTGAAAACAGCCATTTTGTGCCATCTCTCAGTATTGGAGAATGGGACAAGTCATCAAACTGGGAGCTATGGCAGTAACGCTAATGTCACTGTAAGCGATATACAATATAATAAGCGCATATATGGATTACAAAGCAATGCACACCGCATAGATAGAGGCCTTTTTTGGAGAATAAATGACTGTAAAAGCATGGAACTTACTGGGAAATGAGGCAACGAGACCTGCCCGTTGGCTTTAACGCTCCTATGCATCTCTCTTTGCTGCTGCTTTTTGCTGCCAGTCCGATATGGCGCAATGCCATCCCTGTGAGAGAGACAGGTTAAAAAGTTAAAGACCGACGCATACACTGAAACATCAATCTGCAAACTGCGCAGAGATGCCACCACTAGAGGGCGCAATTGCAACACTTTTAAATCTTAAACTACTCTAACTGTTTAGTGCAGCATTTCTCCCATACATCAGAATGCAGTAATTACCATGTAGCTTAAATGCAAGGACTAATAAAAAAAAATACTGAAGACAAAATAAAAATGTTCGTTTTGGGCACCACTGAATTATAGGATAAGTTTAAGTAAAAGGATCCTCGATTATTGTGCTTTGGGGCCAGCATTACCCTTGTAACCTCTTCCTGTTATAAGGGACAGCATGATTGTGCTTTGGCAGCAGAGGAAAAGTTCATTAGCAGAGACTCGCAAGTCGCTGACCCAACCCGCTATAAATAGTTTAGCCTCAGCTTTGAAATCAGATTCAGTTGCATATGTATTCAGTCCCATCTGCACTTGGCAAGGTCTTCATAACCATTCTGTGATCTTGTTCACATCAAAAGCCTGCTTTGTCAGATAGGCAACGTGTGCTGCTTCCAGGGTTCCCATAAGCAGAAATCTTGGGGCCCGACACACTCATATTTTTTGGGGGGTCCCACATCCCTCCTCAATAGTATCTGCAGCAGTGGTTTGGTGGGGTCCCTTGAACCTTAGGGCCCATCACAGCTCCCCTTGTCCCCCCCATCCCCCGTCGCTGAGTCTGCCCATAAATAAAGCATTGGAGAAAGCAGCACAGGCAGAATAATGCAAGTCCTTTCTCTGCTGCAATGAACTGAAACAGGAGGCTACAGATCTACCGGCAAGAAAGACACGGACTACTACACAATGGCCGCAGAGGATGAGGTATGGGTGACTGCACTCAACTGCAAGCGTAGTGGACACCTAGGACCAGGCGCACGGCAGAGGAGACTCGTTGAATCCTATAAGCACCCTACAGTGCAATTTTTTATCATTCGCAGGGTGGTTTAACTGCTTATCACACAACCTATTGCATTTTTGCAGCCTTGCAAGATGCAGGAATGGGGACAATTTTCCTGAGCTTTACCACAACATTATTAGAAGTAGAAATGAATATAAAATACAGGTTTGCAATGTACCGCCCCCTGCTGGTTTAACCAGGTTATAGTCACCATCAAATGCAGAAGACTGAATAAGAGGAAATCCAATGGAGAGAAGACTCAACAAGAATGGGATTTACTGAAGGTCAGGTCATCATCTGTAACCTAAGCTGAGCCGTGGATCCGGAAATTTCCCTGGACTTCAGACGGCTTATAACGAAACATTTATACTCAGAGTTCTGCTTTAACACAGTCACTATCGGTTTGGGAGACCAGGCATATTTGCAATGCTCATGACCACCTCAGCTGTGCTGCCGAGTCACGTATCCACCACATTCCTTAAATCTTCTGCTAAGGTTATAGAAGCGAGAATCTACTTACACGCTGCTGTCCGTCATGGACACGGAGTCATCCGTAAGTGCGTCACTGGATATCTCGCTCTCATTTGCGCTGGTGGCAGGTGCAAACACATATCCAGAATTTACATGGTACGGATTAACGGGGTTGTTCCTCTTGTATGACCTGGAAGAAGGAGTAGAGAGCAGAGCACTGAATACTGCAAAGGTGTAACCTTTCACACGTCTTCCTGCTTCCTAACCAACATGAAACTGATGAGAGAAGATCAGAAGAGGACAAGAGCACTAATGGGTTCCACGTCTGCAGACACGACGGAAGACACATAGACGCGAGTGACTGTCAGATCCCCTTACAATGTCAAGTGATTAAGTTCATCAACCCCAAGGGAAGCAACGCAAACTCAATACGCCCCATCTTCTACCTGGTACCAAATGACAGACAGAGGTTTCAGAGTCTCACACAGGTGTTGTAACCCATAGCAACCAGACAGCAACACTGATTACCGATCATCTCCTCACCATCCTCATATTTTCACGGTGACAGTCATAATACCATAGAAAAGTAATCATCTCTGTCCTACAAGCATAACACGTGCCTAAAATGCCCCCTGCTCCATGGCCAATCACAGAGGATATCACGAGGACATCACAGAGATGATAAGGGACTTTTTAGTCTCTACGGAACCAGACAAGACATTTTATTACACTATGTTCCCTAATAAGCCTTTAAATGGCCAAAAAGTTTCTTTATATTAGTTTTCTCATGTCTGACCTCAAGCAATAACACAAGTCAGATTTTATTTATTTATTTATTTAGTAAAGGTGTGAAATATAACCCATCAGACAGCCATGAAGCCACCAGTCACGGGGCCAGATTTACTGTTGCCCATAGCAACCAATCGGATTTTAGCTGACATTCTCTAGTATGTAAAAGGAAAGTAAGAGCTAGAATGTGACTGGTTACTATGGGCCACAATCTGGCCGATGGTCTCCAGTGTTATAGACCACAGATGTGCTTCAACTTACTAGCCTAAACGCTGACCCTATAAAGTCCTAGGTTCCATTTCTGTTATAGAACTCTCCACAACATGGTTAGGCCTCATCCGGACCCTAACATTCTCCATGCCACACAGAAATCTCTCAGCCACTTGACTTCACCTCAGGAGACAGAGCCTATAAACGCTAGCGGACACTCCCTCCGCTACGTGTTGACAAGGACACAATATAATACTTCCAGGACAGATTGCACAAGGTTATAAACAGGAACCGGACTCCGCACATGATCTGATTCAACGGACATCTTTGATCTCTGAATCAGCCATTTAAATCTCTGCTCTGAAACTCCAACGCAGGATAATAGTCCAGCGCTACATACTGTATCTATTATAGGGCTGCTTCTAAAGTGTACATCAGAGCGATGAGAGGTTTCCAAGTCACACACTTCAAAGACAAGACATTCCTTTCAATTAACCTCTTCCTTTTGACGCATTAACCCATTCACAGCCGCATGTCCCTTCCATCACCCATATACATGTAAGACTTCAATGATGATGGTCTGTGGCATACACCGGGTGAAGTCAATTATTGTACTGTAGAAACCTGAGATATGTGTGAATGAGGAGAACGTATGTGATATTGACAATGGATAAAATCTATTTGCACCCTTGGGACCTCATGGAGGACCTGTTAGATTATACAGTGAATGACACCAAAATATTCCCCAATAACCGGCTTAGTAGTAACCATCTGCTGAATGGTACATACCCACGAGGCCGTTACTCTGAAAATGATGCGGTCAGTCAGTCGTACAGGAGTCAATGAGTTAATGTGGATGCACGGTTAAGTAGTAGGGTAAACAAGACAAGTATAGATCTAAGGATGTAATGATCCCTGTGATGATGAAGTGGAGGAAATGTCATCAGTTATGTAGCAGGTCTGACACTTTGGGTATGATTAGGGACAGATAAGACAATATATCCTCTGCCGTACCGTGTAGCAAGCTACTGAGTCCTTACGGAGCGTAATACTGAGGAATCTAGACCATTCGCTTAGATGTATGTCAGGTTTTGCCCATTGTCAGCTCTTTGGAGTGAAGTTTTGTATACCGCTGAGTAATGTGTAGCATTGTGGTACCTGGCGCTGTCAGGGATGGTTTACATTTACCCAGTAGAGGGCAGCCTCTTACACTCAGTGAGCACATCCAGCATAAGGTTCAACTGGGGTCATCAGGGTAATAGATGTGTGTATGCACCTTGATGACAGTAGAGTTTTTAGGTTACAGTATGACCACAATTCTGAGCCACGGACACCAGAGAGTATGTCTGTCAAAGTCAACAACCCCAAAATGATTCAGAACATCAAGACATGCTAATCAACACCAAACTCAACAGATCTGCTGCTTCTTGCTATTGTGGCGTTACATAGGACAATGACCATGACTTTTCTCTTATACAAAGGGAATAATTCACTCCATAACAAGTGAGAGAAACATATTTTCTATGACAGTTGTTGGTGGAAGTTGACCTGGACAGATGAAGAATCAGTCAATGCCCATGTCCTGTCACCAAGATTACTAGAGAAGTTCTACTTCACAGCCTACAATTCATTTTTTCCCTGTAACCAACAGAATTATAGATCATCTCCAGATGTTCCACACAACAGAAGATCATCACACACACATACACACACACACACATACACACATACAGAAGTTGTGTCCTACCTGTAGCAGTTATCCACAGTCTCCTTGGCTCTTGAGTTTGCAGTAGCCTTCAAGGATCTGCTAGATAGACCCACCACAGAGGGTACATTCTTGGGTTTTAGGTCCATACAGTTCAACTCCTCTTCCTCATTTAAGGTGGGTAGATAGCCACTGACCAGTTTTAGGCTCCCCGGTCCTATATTGTTAAAATAAGCAGTGTTCTCCCCACCGCTCCTTACGTACTCGAGGTATATGTCAGAAGTCAAAAACATCTGGTAAGCATTGTCCTCCATGACTGCCTGAATCTCCGCCTGAGCTCGGTCAAACATGGTCGAGTCGATCTGCTGCTTCTTAATACAATCCTTTATGAAAACTTTGGTTGGGGATTTCAGCTGTTTGGACACGATGCTGTAGTTCTCAATGTATCGCTTATGGATAGCCTTGGCCACCCTCAGTGTTTTTGTATCCTTGAGGTCCATTTGCCTGAAACCATTGCAGGCAAACCAGAAGTCTAAGGTATCCACACATTTTTCCCTCTCCAAGAAGGTCCTAAAGAGATGGGCACCATCCTGATCGCCCAACAAGGAATGCAAGGACTTAGTCCATCGGACCAGGGGCGAATCGGGAGAGGCGCTGCCTTCAGGCTCCCCCAAACCATCTTCGTTTCTCCTAGGATTGGCTGGAAGTGACATAGACTTTGATCTTTGGCTTTTTATCGGAAACTGGCATGATGTCTGCCCTTCCTCTCCTGGCACCGGTGGGCGCGGGGCGTCTTCCCTGAAGCTACTGTTCTCATCCGAATGGTGAGTCACCAGCAAGGCACTGCTCATGGCTCTTTAATACGAATTGTATGTTTTAAATTCCACTGTAATCTGTTCTCCCTCTTAAGTCAGCAGGGGACCCTGCCAGTTGTCTTCCCTCTGTAAATGAAAGAAAGTATTGATCTAATCAAAACCAGATCCGCCCAACATCAAAAGAAAAAGTAAACAGGCTTTTCAACTCCTCACTGCCACAGAAAGAGAAAGAGATATATACACAATGCAAATCACAGGGTGCTTTCAAAAGCTGCCATTTCAATGAAAAGGCAAGCCCCTTGCTGGCTACAATCACCGGGATGCTCTTTAATCAAAGGTGGACAGCGCAATTAGACCCAAACAGACAGACATAAAGACGTACCCATATACCGGGGCAACAACACATGAAGTGCTCTCCAACATGTGCATTAAATGACACAATGGAACAACTCCTACCATCACTAACAAACCACGGACGAGAGTCTATATAGAGTCAATCAGAACGTTAGAAAAGCGCTCATATTGTTTTGATAAAACGCGGCATTGGCCGTAATATAAAAGAACTCGGATTTACTCTGTTTTTTGGATGCACTGGGAATTCTGCAGGTGAAACTCATTTTAAAGAAATCTCCTCCCCAAACAGGCAAATGTTCCTCTCTCCAAGGCATCTGGTTCCCATTCTTAGATTAATATCAGAAGGAAACCCCCTCTAGCAAAATAGCAAATTGCTAAATATTCATTGCAAATGGGACATGAGAGTGTTGTTCTTTTACTGAGTGAAGGACCCTGTTTATAATACAAAATCTAGCACATAGAAAAAAATATCCTTTGTGCTGCAAAATACCTTATTATACCCACTAATTGTAATAATGCCAAAATAAATAAGAAAATGACATTAAGACTGCTCAATAATCAATCATTAAAATCAGAGCCTTCTGGTCTCCTATATATGAGGAAAATCTTTCAAACACACACATAATACTTCATCATCACCCTCATCATCAACAACAAAAAAAATAATAAAACAGATCTAAGAGACACTTTAAGCAAGATCACAATCAAGTGCTCAGCACCTACACTGTAATCATCATAAGTTCAGGCTGCTAGGTTCCAGCTAAATGCAGAATCTATAGTATTTCCAGCATAAATCAGGCAAATCTGCTGATAAACATGCAAAGCAATGGGCCTGACTTTCACACAGCATCAGCTAGTAAGCAGGGGCTATAAACACATACATATGCACATACAGCATGAGATCCTGTTATTAAATCCAGCCTTTCTGGTAGATATAGCAGCTTTGAAGTCAGCTGGCATTGCGTTACCTGGATGCATGAAGAGCCATGCTGCTCCTGGGCACCTCAAAAGTTACAATACCCTTTCACCATCCTTGCCAGAGCCAGGGAATCGTGCATGTCACTTGCTGCCTTTCCCAGTCCTGTGTAACAACTGACCCCTAGGAAGCACATGCAAAACTCCTTTAGACATCACAGGGGTGTTGATGGGGATGGGAGGGCCCAGGAGGAGTAGACAGGAGATGATTGAAGAAGAGGGAGGGTGGGTACAGAGGAGGGGGGCATTCAGTGATACGGATCTGTCACACTATCCCACCTTGCTGTGTGTAGTGCAAGCTGTGGATCAATGCAACTTCAAAGGCTTAGCAGCATAATAAAGGGGGGCTTACCATTCATTCAGGGGAGTGTTGGGGGGCCCCTTGGATTGGGGCTCCCAGCGTTAGGAATCAGGCACAGGCTGAAACAGGCAAAGCAGCTAGAGAATGAGATGACTCCTGTGTACAAAGCTGGAATTCCTCCTCCTCTCTCCTCCTGCTTCAAGCAGTCATCAGCTCTTGCAGCAAATTTCCTGTGGTTTCTTTCCAACACAAACTGAACATCAAAGGGTGTCTGTCCTGGCAGGGGCTGTGTGCATGATCCATCCCAAATGTGCACTGCTGCACCTCCCTCCCCCCCCGCGCTCTCTGCACCACCCCCCAGAAGCTTGCATGCATGGGTGCCCCCTACCTCCCACCGGTGCATGGGCAGAGTGAGGGGGGAGCTGGCTTCAGTGGCTGAGATGTGTGTACTCAGTGGCAAGGACCTTATCAAAGCCTGGCAATCTCAGCCAAGTCCCTGAGGCTCTGGGACGTCAGAATTCACTGATCTGCCGCCCTGTGCACCCCCACTCTCCTGCTAGTCTTAAAGAGGCAGCGCCTTCTGCTGCAGATCTGCTGCCTGGGAATAGAGAATGGCTATATAATATAATATAATATAACATAATATAATATATGATCACTATCACTGCTTCATACAAGTCACAGTGCAGGGCTAATAGCAGGGTCATCACCTGCAGCAGGGAGCTTCTACAATCAACCTAGTGGTGGCAAAATGATACAAACCTGCCCCAAGAGCTTACAATCTATTATAAAAAAAATATATATATATATAATGCCTTATTCCATTGCTTTTATTATTCTCTGCTACAAAGAGCTTACTGATCAATCCCTGCCCTAACAGCTTATTATATCTAGTGGTCTGATGCTCCGACCTTGTACCATAGAGCTTACAATCTATAGCTGGCCCGGCCAATATGCTACTCTCCTTTTGCTTTAAAGATTACATCCCCCAGCAATGCCATGAGAGCCAATAACTGTACCTATGCCCAACACCTGGAGACACAGGTTGGCATAGCCTGTCTCTGAGCACGATGGGACGTGTAGTTGTACAACACCTGTAAGACTGATCTAGTGGTATAAAGATGACAGAATCCTGTTCCCACTAGTGTACAGTATATTAGTTTATCGGCCTATTAATATTTATATATTAGTTAAATTATCACACGCATTTTTAATTCGTATAGCACCAACCTCTTCTGTGGCTTTGTACAAAAAGAGAGTAAAATGTAATGTAAATAATAAATGAAATAAAAACTCCTTGTTTCTTGTTCCTTGTTCATTAGACATTATAATTTACCTATATATTTGTTACTTTTCCCTGTTCCTTTCAATGTTCCCAGCGAGCTGACATTGTAATGAATTCGTGTGGGGTGACTGTCAGACACACACACACATCCTATGTCTAGTTTCCAGTCTCTCCCGCTAGTGGGCGCTGTGTCACATAGGAGTGTTATTGCAGGACAGTTGTGCTATGATATAAACCCCAACCTGTACAGAGCTTCACAGCTTTCAGTGGTGACAAATGCAATTATCTGACCTAAAGTATATAAATACAGCACTTTTAGTCACACTGTTATCGTTATAGCATTATAATGCATATATCATCATTTTTATGTCATATAAGGTTTTATATTAACTAATCTGATTGATCAAATTACACAAAGTTCAGTCGGTAAATGTAATTAGTAATTATAGTCACATAAAATGGGCATCGGTACTTGTGTACTTTACGGACTCATTTTAAGCGACGCCCCCAATCAACCGTGATTGGTCATCAATCATTTCTCTTTTCCCGCCGGAAGAATTTTACCTCAGTAATGGGAATTTTCTGAGAAACCAGTGAATGTTTTGTGTCGTCCTCGTCCCAAACCGTTCAGCATCTACTCTCCTCCCCATTATTAGAGAACGGATCAGACCCGGCACTACAATCATATCGGATTCTTGGCGAGGTTATGCGGATATCAGTGACAGTGGTTTCCAGCATCTCAGCGTGAATCACACCTTTGTGGATCTCGTAATGCTAGCAAATACACAGAAGATTGAAAGGATGTGGGAATCTGCTAAGCGGGGAAATAAAAGAAGAGGGACGAACAGGAATTTCCTCGAGTCGTAAATGGCCGAGTTTATGTGGAGGACTAGCCTAAATAAATAACCGCGATCCTTGCGAATTGATTTTAGAAGATATTTCCAGTTTTTGGCGCATGACAACCCAAAAAATCAGAAACGTTCTATATAATATATTAAATATCACACTGAAAGGTGAAAAAAGAGTGGGAAATGATGGCCGTCCCTATTGGTCAATCGCGTTACTCCTTATTTGGATGGTTGGGGGTGTCACAAAAAATGGGACCATAAAATACACAAGTACCTGGGCATTTCTCTCTCCCAGCTTACACATCATATCAAAGGACCAAAACTAAAGATCCAATGTTCCCTGCACGCGGATCGTTACCACTTTTCCATTATACGCATTTGCACACATTTGTGCTACCCAATCAAAACGGTTTGTGACCTATAAAGACTTCAATCAGTGACGCTTCCGACACCTTCTGACAGAGGGGCTGGATTATGATTGTGACATGCAGAGGTCTGGGAATGGTCTATACTATAATATATGTGGGGTATATTAGGGCCTCTGGATGTCACACAGTATATAGTATGTATAGCATTCCCAGATCCCTAATATACCCCATGTATATTCTATAGTATGTATAGCATTCCCAGACTCTTAATATACCCCCTGTATGTTATATAGTATGTATAGCATTCCCAGGGCCAGATTCAATTAGCCGCGATGACGGGAAAAAGTACGCGCTGCGCTTTTTCCTGTCATATACGGTATGACAGTTAGGTGAATTTTTATGCGCATCTCTATGGGGCGCGCATAAAAGTCACCCACAAATATTTTGCGTAATTACGCTGCTGCGAAGCTAATTGAATCTGGTCCATAGACTAATATGACAGAGATGGAGATGAAGGCAAGAGAACCATTATAAGACACATAAATGACTGTGTAAATGTGTAGAAACACTTACAGACCCAGCAGACTGAAGATAAATATATAGATAGACACAACCTATCAATGCAATGCAGCTGCTTGCACATATATGCTGAGCAAGTGCAGGGTTGTACAGAGTAATGCTGACTGTAAATGGAAGTTCTGATTTGTCAGGCACTGAACTCGCCGGAAATGGAGCACGCCGGACCAGAGGCACGGAGGCTAACCCCAAGCCAGGTATTCACCAGAATCCTGATGGTAGGGATGGACTTGGCTACAGGAAAGTGGCAGGTCGCGGCCATCTTAAAAATAGATGAAGTAAATAATTGCAATGGTGTAACGATCTGCACAGGGTAAATGTAAAAAGTTCTGCAATGTCAGCTCACTGATAGTCCTAATAAAAGCAGTTGTAGTGTGATGAGAGGCTTTCTTAGAAAAGAGCCCACTGAAGGACTGGAGCTGTGTAGAAACCAGAGATACTGGTACACTTGAGTAGGACTCTGAGAAAAACAGGAACTGGGCAGTGTAACACAACCAGGAACCAGAACACATGAGCGAGCTCAAGGACAAAAATCAGCAGACTAAGATTAGTTGTAGCTCTGACAGGGAAGTGATGTCAGTGAGGGGTTTAAATAGCAAGGTAATTAGTAGCATCTGTGAGATAATGCCTGCAACAAAGAGTAAACCAGGAAGTGCAAAGGCAAAAAGGAGTCATGTGAGCGGCTGATGTAAACAAACATAAGAGACCGGATCCAGACCCCCGCGTGCTTTCCGTGCTCGCGGGGGTCTGAAATTACGCGAGACAGAGGGGAGTGCACACCCCCTAGCCACTCCCCTCTGTCATGCGGACTTCATGGGAGCGTACCCCATGTATATTATATAGTATGTATAGCATTCCCAGACTGCTAATGTACCCCATGTATATTATATAGTATGTATAGCATTCCCAGACTGCTAATGTACCCCATGTATATTATATAGTATGTATAGCATTCCCAGACTGCTAATGTACCCCATGTATATTATATAGTATGTATAGCATTCCCAGACTGCTAATGTACCCCATGTATATTATATAGTATGTATAGCATTCCCAGACTGCTAATGTACCCCATGTATATTATATAGTATGTATAGCATTCCCAGACTGCTAATGTACCCCATGTATATTATATAGTATGTATAGCATTCCCAGACTGCTAATGTACCCCATGTATATTATATAGTATGTATAGCATTCCCAGACTGCTAATGTACCCCATGTATATTATATAGTATGTATAGCATTCCCAGACTGCTAATGTACCCCATGTATATTATATAGTATGTATAGCATTCCCAGACTCCTAATATACCCCATGTATATTATATAGTATGTATAGCATTCCCAGACCCCTAATGTACCCCATGTATATTAAATAGTATGTATGGCATTCCCAGACCCCTAATGTACCCCATGTATATTATATAGTATGTATAGCATTCCCAGACCCCTAATGTACCCCATGTATATTAAATAGTATGTATGGCATTCCCAGAACCCTAATGTACCCCATGTATATTATATAGGTATGTATAGCATTCCCAGACTCCTAATATACCCCATGTATATTATATAGTATGTATAGCATTCCCAGACTGCTCTTGTACCCCATGTATATTATATAGTCTGTATAGCATTCCCAGACTCCTAATGTACCCCATGTATACTATATAGTATGTATAGCATTCCAGATCAGGCTGCGGTCTCGCCCAGCGTTGCCCCCAGTCCCGTCTGGCCCCATCGATCCACACTCAGGCTCCGCCTCTTTGCTATGGGGCCCCAGGCTGTCATTTTCCGCCCCTGAGTGCAATTCTACAGAAACCCAATAGATTGCAAGCTCTGAAGACTAATCAGGTCTCTATAAAGCAAGAAGTGACTTCCCATGATATAAAGAAGACTAAAGCCAGTTTCGGGAATGTTGATGACCCCTCTCAGACCATGTCCCCCAATATCTCCGTAGCTACGATCTGTGTTTCCATCCCATCCCCCGCCTCCGCCGGTTTCCCACAACCTGTAAAGAATCCTTTTGCTCATCTTTAAAACATTATTCAAATGCCAGGTCTTCCATTTGTGAGCAGCTTCAAAGCGGGGTGTCTGATGCACATGTGAATGATTAAACGGCTGCAGGAATTTTACTCGCTTCTTCCGCAGCAGGTTTTCATTTGGAGGCTCCTAGGACACATTCCACCGGCCTCCTTTGTGCAATGTGTGTTCTCCTACCTGGAGAGGATGTCTCATTAATCCATATATAGTCCTGAACACACTGCCCCTTGTATACAGCATGTGCCGTCACCTCTGACCCTGCCTCACAGAGATGACTTTTATTATTTATTATCAGGGCTGCCGCCGGAAGTTTTGGGGCCCCGGAACACATCTGCGGAGCTCCGCCCCTTATGTGATGTCACCTGTGATATCACTTATAGGTGGAGCACCGCGAACCTTCATTAACAGCGCCATCAGATAAGAAACACAGATAAGGCCTTAAAGACCGCGTATACGCAATCCACGTAATGAAACGATCGGTAAATTAAGGACGTATGTGCAATACGTCCTGGATTGCGAATCCAGGCCATATATATTAATTTCTTACTGATTGTGTTCATGATTGTGGGCCGGATCAAGAGGAAATCAGGTGGAAAGTTTCACCTGGGCAGAGATCACCCAATCTTCAGGGAGTCTCCCTGATATTCAGGGAGAGTTGGCAACTATGTGATTAGGGTTAAGCTGACGAAAATAGTACCTGTGTTTGGAATCTTTCTCAGAGTGGCTGATTGGTTGTAAGAGCAGGGGGCAGTTGTGTAACTATCATTAGTACAGTGCAGTTGCTACGGGGCCCGTAGAATAGGGGGGGGGGCATGGTAGCCACACCCCCTGCTCCCACGTTGGACGGCTATAAGCTGATTGGCTGCTGAAACGTTCTTTATAAACAGCGCTCAGCACATAGACTGCGTGAGTGGTCGCGCACCAGATAGAGGGTAAGGAGCAAGTGCCCCCGTCCAGACTACAACCCTGCCCCCCCTTTGCTATAAGGCTGAATTGTGTCTACATCTGCCCCTGGCATGGGGAGAAACCATCTTGTCCTATACTGTATTTAGGATACATTTTGCATGGTACAATTGAGGGTCATGTCTAGGGGTAGTTCAGGGCTTGATGCCCCCATCCCCATAATGAAATAACAAATGGTCAATGTCCACTGATGGGTTTATATTAATCCCTTATCAGGGACAGATGAGTCCCGTCTATTACACTATGGCTGTCAGGATGCAGTTGCTGGTTAGAACGGCCCAAAACAGACACAACTACGGGGCCCTGGCCATGTGACATTATTGGTGACGTCTCGTTCTAACCGTGGGGCGGTGTGCAGTGAAATTCTTCATGGAAGGTTAGGGTTAGGCTGCGGGGCATGGAAGGTTAGGGTTAGGCTACGGGGCATGGAAGGTTAGGGTTAGGCTGAGGGGCATGGAAGGTTAGGGTTAGGCTGTGTTGCATGGAAGGTTAGGCTTAGGCTGTGCGGCATGGAAGGTTAGGGTTAGGCTGTGTTGCATGGAAGGTTAGGGTTAGGCTGTGGGACATGGAAGGTTAGGGTTAGGCTGCAGGGCATGGAAGGTTAGGGTTAGGTTGTGGGGCATGGAAGGTTAGAGTTAGGTTGCGGGGCTTGGAAGGTTAGTGTTAGCTTGCGGGGCATGGAAGGTTAGGGTTAGGCTGCGGGGCATGGAAGGTTAGGGTTAGGCTGCATTGCATGGAAGGTTAGGGTTAGGCTGTGGGACATGGAAGGGTAGGGTTAGGCTGCGGGGCATTAAGGGTTAGGGTGCGGGGCACGGAAAGTTAGGATTAGGCTGCAGGGAATGGATATCGCTGGCTGTTGCCCCGTAATGGAGCCTCTGTGGGTTACTTGGAATTAAAATGTCAGGGCCAGATTTCAGGCAGCACCAATGTTTCAATAAATCTACAGATGTTAGAAACAAACACTAATGTAATATTCAGCTGTCGATAGTTTGTCCCTGTTGACATTCTGGTGTCGACATTTCATACCAGACCCTTCTGATTTTAGTGAGTTCCTAATAAAGTTTTATAGTGTTTTATTCCTCTTTGAACCCCTCCCTTCCTGGGCAGCTCCTCTGTCTTCTCCAAGGAGAGCTCTTCTGTCTTCTCTTCTTCTGATCTTGTGTCCTTGGTTGGCCTGGTGCCAGAGATAGTTGGCCATTTTGTGAAATTGTGTCCTATACAATGTCAATAGAATGGGATGGGTTTCCGTGACTTTAGGAACGTCAGGAAAGGGTGTAAAGATGACCCCCAGCATATGTCTGGTCATGTTTGAAGCTGTCTGGAGATGAGCGGTGGAAGTAATGTCCCGGCCATCTTAAGAGACCACATAATACATAGAAAATGGATATCACACATTAAGTCTTTTATTGAAGTAATATATGAATGGAATGGACATCCTGGATATGTCGTGATAATCAGGATGTATATTGGGGACACTCCTCCAGTGTAACGTGTCTCTCCTCTTCATACAGTCTGAGACTATCGGAGGCAGGAACCTTCATAACACAGGCTGAGAGCTTCTCAGGAATCTTCTGCCATGTAGAACATGGGTTCTGTGGATCAATGTAGCAATGACCCATCTTCTAGAATGTAAGCTCTTATGCCAGGTCCCCTCCTCCTTGTCGGTCTTCATCATACAG
>WWET01001170.1:383992-398215 GCA_011038615.1 Limnodynastes dumerilii
GATAGATAGATAGATAGATAGATAGATAGATAGATAGATAGATAGATAGATAGATAGATAGATAGATAAATAGGGGATTAGGAAAGTATTAATAGAGATGCAGATGTTATGGAGAAAATTACTTTGTGACAATAATTTACCTTCTTAAACACTTCTTGAAGTAGAAATTGCCCCCAAGAATTTTTTCCTTTATCTCACACTTCAAAAGAAGTGGCAAATCTTAAGTGAAGCTGTTTCCAAGGCCCGGGGCCAGAGAGCCCCAGAGTGCAGATAAAATGGCCCATTAATTGTCCACAGTTGCTGTAAGAGGAGTATAACCGGGAGGTCAGACAGCAACACCATTACCCTCTGATTACTTTGTCACGTCATGCTGGTCATTAGCTCTGACACAGGCATCTGTCAGCCATGTTTGTTGGGGGAGTGATCATACCAGCTGTCTATATAGAGCACAATCTATACTTTATCTGGTTAAAATAATGGTACAGAGGGTAGATGGCACCATAGAACACAACCAAGTCCATAGGAGCAGTATCTATACACAATCATGATCAACTGTCACCATTATTCATGCTCATAAAGAACTATAAAAAATCTAAACACAGAAAAACAACATTGTGTGATTTTGATCTAATAAATATTTCTTTTAACATTTTACTAAAATAAGTCAGGGTTGCCGTCTTTTGCCAGCTTCCCTCCGGGAGATCCCAGAGGGAAGCTAGCGACGCATTCAGGGGGCGGGGCTTAATGATTCATGCAAATCGTGCCATTAAGCCCCGCCCCTGTATCATACTTACCCAGTTTTAGCTAAATAGGCATCGGGACGGGACGGGGCTTGATGGCACAAATTGCGTCATCAAGTCGCTCCCTGGCCCTAGCAACATTAGTATACTAGTGTTGCTAGGCAGGGGGGCAGGACTCGGGCCTTGAGTCCCTTGAGTCCCTTGCGGGAGATTTGCCGGCTCTCCCGGGATACCGGGAGAACTGCCCGAATTTCGGGAGTCTCCCGGACATTCCGGGAGAGTCGGCAACCTGGGATAAGTACGTTAATATACTTACGTAAAGCCCTGAGCTGGTTATTACATCCCTATTCGGTGTCATCTCCCATAGTGTAAGCACTATCGCCATTATAATAATTGTCATCAGTTGTAATTATCCCAAGGGTCAGGCTTATTAAATACCCCATGGTTGGGATCCCTCAAAACTTGCTGTGGGGCCAAAGAAGGGACGGCATGGTCATGGGAGTTATGGGGACCTTTCCTGGTAGGCTTGTAGCCCCTCTAATGTGTCAAAAGAACTCGGATGTTGACCGTAATGGGTGATGGTCACTAAGATGCTGTCTGTTTTGAATTTAGGTCACAAAAATGCTGTCTGCATTGGGTGGTGGCCACTAGGAGAAAGGTTACTCAGATGCTGCCTGTATTGGGTGACAATCACTAGTTGGAAGTAGTTACTAGGATGCTCTCTGTGTTGGTGGTAGTCACTAGGATGCTCTGTGAGTTGGAAGTAGTCACTAGGATGCTCTGTGAGTTGGTGGTAGCCACTAGGATGCTCTCTGTATTGCATGGTGTCACTAGGATGCTCTCTGTGTTGGTGGTAGTCACTAGGATGCTCTGTGAGTTAGAAGTAGCCACTAGGATGCTCTCTGTATTGCATGGTGTCACTAGGATGCTCTCTATATTAGTGGTGGTTACTAGGATGCTCTCTGTATTGGGTGGCAGTCACTAGGATGTTCTCTGTATTGTGTAGTGGTCACTAGAACGCTGTATATATATTGGGTGATGGCCATTAGGGTGCTCTCTGTATTGGGTGGCAGTCACTAGGATGCCACATGCATTGTCTAGGGGTCACTATAAATGTCTTTATAGTCATGTGAAATACTAGTATTAGATGTATGTGATTGTAACTCTTTCACATGACACTTTTTCTTTTATATAATTGGTTATATATAACCCCGCCCACATTATATATTTACATGGCTCTTATTAAGATTCTGTGTTGATCCCACTTACTTTTTGTTAGCTCCGCCTAAGATAGTTGATCCCGCCCACATGTGGTCTCTTGCAGGGTCACTGTAAATTCCCATTCTGGCCCTGGGACCGGCATTAGTGCAACTCGCCAATTACTGTTATAAAATGATTGATATAAACACGAGCCCCCCCCGTGATACATGGAGAGAAGGAGGTAACAGAAGCTTGTGTCAGGGAGGGATATTTTGGGTCACGCACAGCAGCAGGTGCCTGGGATCCAGCACTTGTCATTTTGATAGAATGAGCCCATTTGCACAGCTTTGATCAGGCCGCTTTGTGTGTGGAGGGTCAGCTCCTTTTCACCAGGATTAAAAGCTCTGTTTTGCCAGGTGTTGCTGAAAAAAATCTTCCTCCGATACCGGGAGCTGTTTGTCCTATGTACTAATCCACTTAGGTGGAAACAAACAAGGACCCAGGAGACGTCGTCCATTGTTTCTGATGAACTTTTCCAAAGTTCTGCCATGGAAACAAAGGAGGACAAACGTCTGCGATGAAAGATTCCTCAATGAGAGCAATCAGATCAGATGCTGCCCAGTGATACTGCGCATAAATGCTCAAGACAGTGCCGGGGGTCCGCGTTCCTCTGATGGGGTACAGACCCTGGTCCGGATTCACAGTCATATAGTTTTCGTCCTATGTACGTTGTTTTAAGAATTGAGCTACGACGCATGCGTAGTATATTTACGCTATCGACGTACGACTTCTGTACGTAGATTGCGTAAGCACAGTCTAAGGCTACAGAAGTGGTACGTAGATAGGTGTGGTGGAGTCCTTAAAAATGGGCCATATAGGGAGCCCCTTCCCACCAGAGGTCTGGGTAACCGCTACCATATTCTACAAAGCACATATTGACAGTGACAGCAGCCAATGATAAGAGACATCCTCTGGTCAGAGCTGTAGATAGAGTGTCTGCCGGTGCACTGATCAGAGGAGTGTCTGTTACTCCCTGTGAAATCCCCCCTGTGAAGAGCATATGGCTCTATAAAAAGAAATAAAAAAATAAAAATGGCTAGAAAAAAGGTTGCTTCCGGGCCCCCGTCTGTAATTGTGGATCCCTGCAGATCCGTTATTCAGATATTCGATCGCAATTCCACCCATTCCACCAGGTACACAGTACTCCGCTCCTGAGCTTCTAACTGTCACCCACCTGGTTTTAATGACTTAACTGATGTTCGAAAAACATTTTCATCTTCAACACAAGTGGTTACCATAGTAACTGATTGTTGGAGGCTAAGGAACAGAGTATTTTGTACCTAGAGGAATGGGTCCTGCTGGAGGGTCTGGAGGTATATACCAATGTGTAGACATGTTTTATTTTGTTTTTAAAGCTATCCTTTAAGAAGGCATCACAATGGTGAAAGAAAAACACCTTTGGTGCTAACCAGAGCATCTGACTGCAGACGCAAGTGAACGTAGTGAGAATGTAGAGTCCCTATTGTATTATTACCCTATTATAATAACTATATGAAAATTATACAGATCAGCCAGATAGTGTATAGCAGGGGTTCCATACCCTCCAACACGACCCCTTCCATTAGGTACAATATACTCCGCTCCTGAGCTTCCAACTGTCACTCAGCTGGATTTAATGAACTAACAGATGTTAAGAAAAACATTTTTCTCTTCAACACAGGTGGTTACCATAGCAACTGACAGGTGGTAGCTCAGGAACAGAGTATTTTGTTGCTAATGGAATGGGTCATGTTAGAGGATATGGTCTCAAAATCAGACCTCATGTAGCAAAAAACAGAGTTTTTCCAGGTCTCCTTGCTGCAGCACAGATTTGTTCATTACTGACTGACACATTTTTAACGCTCCACAGGTGGCTACTCTCTATTGGCTGTATCCAGACTTAAGAAGGAGCTTGTAATTTTGAGAGTAGAAGGTTACACCTGGGCTAAACCATGTTGAATTCAGGGGGAGTCAGGGTAATTGTAGTCTTTGCATGCAGGGATAGATCTTTGAATTGCTTACTGCACACAGATACTGACCAGCTTCACTATTACACTGTTATTTAGACTTGGGCTGGGAAATATCACCTCGATAGGAAACATCACCTCTCAACACTAATGCTGTTTGCAACAGATGAAATATGACTCCCCTGCAATCACCATGGTTTAGCCCAGGAGTAACTTTCCTCTCCTGATTTTAAGCTCCTTCTTAAGTCTGGATCCAGCCCTATGAGCCTGATTCACAGATAAGAAGGCAATAAGTAGGCATGGATTCGCAAAAATACGCACCTAAGTGACAGGGCTACTCCCACGACACTCCCTCGTTCTTATGGATCTTTACTGACTTCTGCCTCCATAGACTACGTGTGGACTTTGCAAGCCCCGCCCATACTGCCCCACCCCGCCCACTTTTCTTTACCTCCTACTTATGGAGTGGTGGCACGCCCATTCTTACGGGTCTCATTATGAACGGTGTTGAACACTGGATGATGCAAGTGCAATTACCAAAATTTGCCAAGATACGCACACGGTATGCATATATCACACCCTCCAACATGACCCATTCCATTAGGTACAATAATCCGCTCCTGCACTTCTAACGGTCACTCACCTGGTTTAAATGAATTAACTGATATTCAAAAAACTATTTGTCTCTTCAACACAGGTGGTTACCATAGTAACTGACAGTTAGAAACTGAGGAGAAGAGTATTTTGTACCTAATGGAATGGGTCATGTTGGAGGGTATGATATATTTAGGTAGGTTATTACGTGTGAAATCAGGTCCAATATCTCTATATATTCTATGAGGAGGCCTGCAAAATATGGGCTGTTAATACTGCCTGAGGACTAGGGGCCGGATTCCAGACCGCATATACGCAATCTACGTAACAAAAAGTGACGTAGATTATGTGAAAGAGATACTGCGCATGCGCAGTATCAAATATCGGGAAGCACCGGACTAATACGCAATACATCCGGTGTTGTGAATCCGGGCCTGGGTTTGGAGAACCCTGCTGTATAGACACTACACATCTACCCAACGCTGGTAAACACCAGAAATGTTGCTGATCTAGATATTATGTGCGCATTACTTGCCTGATCAGCGTTTCTCATTGGACCCGAGGATGCATGGGGAGGGCGGGGTTTAGACTCTTGCACGCCGTTTTCCCCCCTCTCTCTCGTGTGAACCGTGTAGTCACCAGCTTGCGACCACTTTGTGTATATAAATACATTGCCAGCCTCTGACAGCTTAGAGTTCCATGGGCGCAGGGTGAGCACCTGCCTCTGGCCCCCCTCTCCATCGGGCCCCATAGCAGCTGCAACCCCTGCTCCCTTAGTAGCCCCATTTATCAGCCAATGTGCGTTCACTATGTTGTCTTAGAGCGTCATATGCGCCCGGCGATCAGAGTGTAAAGCATAGAGTTTGGCCGGCATCATTTATTAATCATTAATGCAACAAAAAAAAACTAAAATAATAATAAAAAAAAACTAAACTAAAATAAACATAAAATATAACTAATATATAATATAATGAGTAAAATATATATTGTTTTGCTCAGTCTGGGCAATAGCCCTAGAGAAAGAGAAAGACGATGGACCATACGCACTTAACAAATAGCCCCAAGGACCCGGCTGCATCTACATAACAGTAGCAATCAAATAGAATAAAGTAAACAGAACTTCAAATGATTTGAGGTCTCAGCTAAGCAGTGATTGAGAGGCTGGCTGCCCCACCTATTAAAGTCTTTCATGTTATCAGGAGAGGTCGAGCACAAGGTCGCGCACCATGACCCCGGAGAGCCCAGGCCATTTCACGAGTGACATGTGGGCTACAGCAATTTTCAGCAACCTAACACCTAAAACGTTACTTTGTGTTATTGTGCGACTTTTGTCAGGGTGTTGTGATTTACTTGCCCTAAAAATCCTCCCCTGGAGGGTTCAGAGCACAACAGGGTTCTAAACATTGGAACATGGAGCTTTAAATGAACCTACAGGCTTGATGCTGGTCCATATGGTGAGTCCCAACCTGACTCCACATCTATATAGTTGCAGTGACTGTTTCACACATAAGGCTTGTGGTTGAGGCAGTAGAGAATTAGCTGTTTGTAGTCCGTTAATCTGGCCATACACTATTCGATTATCGGTCCCAGCAGGAGGTAGCCCAATAAACTATACGATTTCCCACTAAGAAAAAGGTCTCGATATCAGCGATGTTGGCCATAGCAACCTATCAGATTCTAGCTCTCACTTTCCTAGTACATACTAAAAAATGTGAGCTAGAATCTGATTGGTTGCTATGGGCAACATCTCCACTTTTCCTTTCCCGTAGCTTAGTAAATCAGGCCCTTAGAGTAAGTGTCTACCCCCATTTCTAATATTCTTTCATTCCTCTCTACACTTCTCTATGTTATCCCTTTATTGGGGGAATTAGAATTTGAAACTATTTACTAAGGCTCTATTATTTCTAGAATGTGTATCAAATAAACATCATTATATTTTATTACATTTAAAAGAGGAAATGTCAGGACGGGTGAGTTATGTGCGGATCTGTCCACAGCTAACACACCCGGATGAGTGAATATGGGCCGTATTCAGAGATCTGTTTTCATGGCGAGTTACGTGCGTATTTTTAGGATCGGACCAACTGTGCATGCGTAGTAACTTTATTTAAGTAGTTAACACATGGTTGCCTGCTTTTCCAAATGAATATCAGGGAGATTGTGAGAGCACTATCAAGGCGCTGCACCAAAGGGGTGTGTCCTGTACCGCCAAAGAGGTGTCCTGTGAATAGCTCCACCCATAGGTGTATCTAGCACTGCCAGGAAAACTATTTTACAATAAAAATGGCAGTATCAGTATTTATTGATTATTAAATTGTCAGTGAATACTTTCAGTACTATCTTTATAGAAAAGCTAAAAGTGAAGTACTATCTTTATAGAAAAGATAAAAGTAACACTGCAACCGTCTTTTATTACATCTTGGCCTCCATGAAATTGGCCATCTCCATAGACCTCAATGGATGAAATTAGAATCAGGGGATTACCAAACACTTCAGGGAGTCAGGGAGATTACCCAGTCTTCAGGGAGTCTCCCTGATATTCAGGGAGAGTTGGCAACTATGAGTTAACGTAGACTATACGCACGGAAGTGCCTGACGGACGGACCTGTGACTCGCACGTTGCTACATACGGACGGATATGCGACGCAAAAATACACACGGGAAAATTTAAATAAAATTGGGCGGAGGGAGGCATTTATATGAAGGAACGTGGGTGCGCTTATCGTATCGCGAATTGGACGTACGGAGGACACATACACACGGGAATGCACTTGGAAACTCACAAGTGGTCTATTGCTGCGGAAGTCACCGACAGCACAGCTGAGAGAGGGAGGGGAGTGTCGTGCGTGTGAGGGGTTTTGGCCGTGCGTATAATTGCGATCCACGCGGATCTCTGAATACAGCCCTATGGTCCTAAGTCATCAGTCTGCCTATAAAAAGTGATAGCGGCCGATGTTTGTATTGCTTAAGAATGGCTTTTAATGGCAACTTGCTCAGCTCAGCATTGAGTATGGCTGCTGTCTCCTGCCTAAGGGACAGAGGAAGGCGTGAAGAGGAGGAGGAAGAGGAGGAGGGGGACCAACAACATCAGAAAAAAAGTGTTACAGCATCACACAAACTACTATTGTCCCAAACAAACAAACATGTGAGTTAGCAAATCTCCCGCAAGGGACTTGAGGCCCGTAATTTCATGGAAACCACGGCCTCAAGTCCTGCCCCCCTGCTGCCATAGTATACTAGTGTTGCTAGGGCCAGGGAGTGATTTGATGACGCAATTTGCACCATTAAGCCCCGTCCCGATGACTATTTAAGCTAAAACTGGGTAAGTATGATGCAGGGGGCGGGGCTTAATGATGCAATTTGAATAAATTAAATCATTAAGCCCCTCCCCCTGAATGCGTCGCTAGCTTCACTCTGGGATCTCCCGGAGGGAAGCTGGCAAAAGTCGGCAACCCTGACGTACGTTCAGAGCTACCTGGCGTAACATCTGCAGTAGATACTAATGGACGATTTTATGTCAGCGGCTAGCGTAAAATCGCTCGTGTACAAAGTTTAGGATCTGGCCCATAATGGTTTAAAGATTTACACAGATTATGCAAAACAACATAACACAGTTAATAAAAGTACTTACAAGAAATTGTGCAGGTACAAAGTCTGAAATAACTCTCAAAATGGCTCCCAAACAGGAAGTCACCTGCATTATACAGTGTGTGTGTGTGTGTGGTGGGAAATATCACAATTTTTACTGAAAATTGCAGCCATTTTTAGCGCAAGGACACTTTTTTTAATGGCTGGCATAAATGGTGGCGATTTTTACAATTTTATCACTGTGATAAAATTGGCCTTATAGAAAATACAGAGATTTTAGCGCTAAAATCGTCCAAAAAAAATTGCAGCAATAAGCTTGATTTGCAAATCGCCATTAATGTGACAACTTAGTAGGTTTACCCCCTAAACCGCTCATGTCTAGAATTCAGCCATATTTGCTGTTTGGGTGGTAATGGGTTAAATGCTCATAAATCTGTGAAATGTTGGCACTGACACCAATTGTTTCAGGAATCCTTTTTGTGTTTGGATTATCAGGGAATAGACTCGGATTCACAGAGGACACTGCAGGATTTAATCCCGGGACATAAGGTGTGAGTTCCATGGTTTTTCAGTTACCAGGGTACCCGCACAATGCATGCAAGCTTGGGATATGACACAGCTAACACCATGCGGACTCCAGATATAGATTTCAAGACTACTAAAAAGAGAAACGTTAAGGGGATTTCTTGTACCCTGCTGTTGCTCGATCTGACGGAGACCACTGTATCCCACGCTCCAAGCAGCAGGCTGGTGCCCTCCCAACAGCCTTTCATAAGATCAGAGCAGAGACTTGTCAAGTCAGTCAGCACTATTCCCTGATTCACCATGCAAAATCTCACTGATGGAGATGGAGATGGGGGGGGGGCTTAAAACCTTTGGAACAAAACAATTTGTAGCTATACAGTACAGTATGGGATAAAATGTGATGTCTGGAAATTCGATAAAGTTGTGTAGAGATGACGCTGCAGTGCAGCCTGTAGGTGGCGCTATACTTTATCATATCATACGGCTTAGTCACCGACTCAAAACTCTGGACAAACTGTATTCAATTGAGAAGTGTGAACATGAAGCATGAATATTGGGATGATATTCAGCTACTGAGGTAAGACTCTTATCTCTACGTGTGCATTTACGTGTGTATAATACTTAAGTACGTGCGTATGTAACTAACCGCGTCCTCAAATGGTCATTGAAATTCCTCCCCCAACCCACTTTCACGTAACTTTGTCCGTACGGATTTCAACCCCGCCCCTATGTCCTCAAGTGCGATACACAAGCACGCGCCTAATGGACTTCCTGTGCGTAAATTCAACGTAAATAGCTCAAATAAAGTTACCACGCACGCGCAGTTACTCCGATCCTAAAAATACGCACGAAACTCTGCGCAATAACGGATCTGTGAATCCGGCCCGTAGTGCCTATCACAGTAGTAGAGACCACACTGGAGTCCCAGCTGGTACAATAGCTTAGGGTCAGTCCAGACGTCTGTAGATTTCAGTTGGATTGTGGGTGCTTTGTGCTCAGCGAATGCGCTACAGCCTGTAATAACCAACTGCAGACACTTCCTATAAAGGGGAGCAGCTGAGTTAACAAGAGGCTTTCCCTCTTAGTCAATGACCATGAGTGTGGCTCGCCACTGAGAACGGCCCTTTATTGAAAGGACTGTTTTCTCTGGCTGGGAAATTGATTGCTTCTGTCTCGCACAGGAGAAGCAATCAATCCACTGAAGAAAGAAGATGCAGCGGCGAATATTAATGTAATTCTAACCATTACCTTCATCCTCCTCTTCCATTACGCTAGCCCTAACCATCCCTTCCCCACAGCCTAAACCTAAGACTCCCCTACCCACAGCCTGACCCTAAGTGTCCCCTCCCCACAGACCAACCCTAAGACTTCCCTACCCGCAGCCTAACCCTAAGGGCCTCATTTACTAAAGTCGATTTAGTCATTAGCCACGGAACCCCAGAAGAGGAAGGAGGGGGACGCAGCTGCAGCGGCTTCAAGACGCAGAAGAGAAGACTGAAGATGTTCAAGCAAGTCATCCCAAGATAGATAACTGCAGAACGGTAAGTTAATACTGCATTTTATTCTTTTTAACACTTACAACACACATTACACATAGGGTTTTTTACAGAGTGGCCAGCTGTAGTTTAATAGTGTCACATTATTTACTTTAAATGTATGTTTGGGTATGTAATGTTTTTACTGTAAAGAATGTTTATTTATTTTGTAACATACATTGTATTTTACACATATTTAACATAGTGCAACATGCTTTTAACCATTGCCATGCTGACGCTTATAGTACTATAAGGCACAGCATGGCCTGAAAAACATGGCTATGCTGTGCATTATATTACTAGCAGCACATGCATGATAAGGGTTACAAGGATCGATGGCGATTTTTCCAAAGACAATCTTAAACATATAAGCACGGCGATTTATCCATGGTAAAATCGCAGAACAGCGGCAGCGATTATAAATTGCCAGCAAAAAGCACACCATAGTGAATGACACGATTTTTTAAGTAAAATCACGGCAAAATCGCCTCGATGGCTGCCGAGCCCTAAGACTCCCCTCACCAAAGCCTGACCCTAAGACTCCCTTCCCCGCAGCCTAACCCTAAGACTCCCCTCCCCGCAGCCTAACCCTAAGACTCCCCATAGAGTACTCCTTCCTCATTACCTTCTGAGGAAACGGCATGCTGTTGCTGTGAAACGCGTCAAGCCATTTTCCACACTTGAATATATACCAAAGACCCAATCTATTTTGCTCAATTGCTAAGCACTATTATTTCCCTGAAAATCCTGCATCCATATTTAAAGCAAGTCTAGAACTTCGGCGGTGCTGGGTCCCTGTTCAGCTGCTTTACTTTGCTTACAGTGGCAGTTTTTCATCTAAATGTGAGAATACCAACTGGGCGACACTATACACGGAGGGAGGAGCAGTCCTTCATCGGCTCTGTAAACAGCGCTTTCTGCCGACGGAACTCTGTGGCCCGGGTAATTTACTTCCATCTGGTTTCTCCTTTGTAGTCTCCGTTGGAGATTGAATAAGTGGACTCTGCTTGCTATTAAGAGTGGTCAAAGAGGGATATGTCATCGTCTTTCTGTCATCAGAAGGGCCAAATGAACATAAGGTCCATCGGACTCATATGTGCCATATACTGACATTTTGCTCTATTAACTGTGCACCTTTTCTATTGTCTCAACAAAGGTTTTAACCCCAAAGGAGGCGGACAATGTCTTTTTTCAGCTTTATTTTGTTCCATTTAGGATTATTATTTAAACTAAATTCTATGCCGCGGTTTATATGATTGTTCCCATCAGGAACTATTTTGGAAAGCTTAAGCTTTAGTAGACTTTATTGGAGATCGGGTTTAGCTATTCAAGGCCAGATTTACTAAGCTGTGGGTTTGGAAAGTTGAAGATGTTGCCTATAGCAACCAATCAGATTTTAGCTGACATTCTCTAGTATGTAAAAAGAAAGTGAGAGCTAGAATCTGATTGATTGCTATGGGCAACATCTCCACTTTTCCAAACTCGCAGCCTAGTAAATCTGGCCCTAAATATTCCCTTGATGATATGAGAAGTGCAATATTATATTGGGGTCTTTGATTGAGTGTTTTCATTTTCTATTGTTTTGAGTTCAGAATTGTTGTAATAAACAGTATAATTGTACTAGTAACGTGTTCAACTCATTTGTTATTTAGCGCTGACCAGTTTATTGTATTGGTTATGTTTTGCTTTAGGGTTCCTAAGCAGAGAACCCCACTGGATAATAGTGCTTTATATTTAAGTAACTCTAATTAATGGAGATGTTCCCCAGATTCTACCTCTCTCGTTCCTATTACAAACAGAAAATTTTAGCTAGAATCTGATTGGTTGCTATGGGCAACATCTACACTTTTCCATTCCTGCAGCTTAGTAAATCTAGCCCTTGGAATTACAGAGTCATCTGCCGAAAGGTAAATGTTTAATCTAACCCTTCCCTAACCCTCCCTTTCCCGCAGCCTAACCCTAACTTCCCTTCTATGCTCTGCAACTTAACCCTCCATGCTCCCCAACCTAACCCTCCATGCTCCACAACCTAACACTCCATGCTCCCCAACCTAACCCTCCAGACTCCCCAACCTAACCCTCCATGCTCCCCAACCTAACCCTCCATGCTCCGCAACCTAACCCTCCATGCTCCGCAACCTAACCCTCCATGCTCCGCAACCTAACCCTCTTTTCCTTTACTGCATCTTAGTAAATCTGGCCCAGATTCACAACCTCGTATTTTTAACATACGTCCCTAATTTTCCAAATCTAGCTAGTGCGCATGCGTGGGAACTATTTTACGCTATCTACGTAGCGTTTCGTTTCATAGATTGCGTACATGTGGTCTTTTAAGATTGCATGTACGCAATCTACATAACGAAGCGCTATGTAGATAGCGTAAAATAGTTACTATGCATGCGTGGTAGCTAGATTCGGAAAATTAGGGACGTATGTTATAAATTACCGGGTTGTGAATACGGGTCTCTATCCCCAGTAGAAACTCCGCCGCTTTCTAAGATGCAGACTGCTGGCAATTGGCGTCAGTCTGCATTCGGCTGTAGTACAATGGTCTTTGGAAGTGAACCACATTCGTACACACTGCGCAGATGTGTCGGACGTCATATCATCAGTGATTGTGATATTCAGGCCGTTCATAAAACCCAATCAACAGATACGACCTTATCTATTGCTACAAATCATGCTCATGAAAGCGTACACACTCCTACAATATCCAACCAGAAGGTCACGAATCATACAATTGGCCAGATCACTGAACAGGTGACGGCACTGATCAATAAAACCCCATTATCGCATTGCTCCGGAGTCACAGTTCCGTAGTTTTGGTCTTACGTACGTTGTTTTAAGAATTGAGCTACTTATTTACGCTATCTACGTACCATTTCTGTACCTACCATTTCTAAAGACTGTGCTTACGCAATGCGCCGTAGCTCAATTCTTAAAACAACGTATGTAAGACCAAAACTACGCAACTGTGAATCCGGATCATTTTCTCTTTTGTATCATCTACTGCTAATATAAAGTGAAGGCCCATTCTCCAGACGTGATTTCCTAAGCACAGGTCTGTATCAGACCATCTCTCTTTTCTTGTGCCAAGATAAATCTCTGCAGAAAAATTGTATTAATTATGTCGCCAATGTTCTGGATTGTAGAAAAAAAATCGTTTCACCTTTAATTCTAACTTTTTTTTTTTGATAATTCAATATATAAGAACAAAGCTATCTCATTAGGTGGCCTCTTTTTTTTCCCCTTCATTTCATACCTTGGACTGAATAGTGAAGCCTCTGTCTGTAGTTCTGACAGCACAAAGGCTTGTCTAATTTTAAGGAACTTCTTGCGAGCCGACTTAAAATTGATCCACTCATCCTGGTTTCTGCAAGTTGCAATTTTGTTTTTTTTTTCTTTAAAAAAAAGAAGAAATTCCTTTGATAGGAAGCTGTAAAGAGGAGCCTTTCCCTAATGGCAAGATTTAAAAGAAGTGACCTTTTTGTGGAAGATATCAAAGTATAGAAGAGAGTCTTCTTTTCAAGCTCCGCTGACCTTGTCTGTGAAACTTTTCCCCCGAATGCAATATTTGATGTTTTCTTCCCTTTCTGAATTAGAGCGTGTTCTGTTGCCGTCTGCACAATTGAATCCCTTTACCTGGATATTGTTATGCATTTTTTTCAAGTCAGTAATAGGCAAAAATTCCCTTAGAACCATCGCTGGGTTCGTAGCTTCATTTATGAATCCTTTTTACTGTCAGCGTTTATACTTCAGCTGTCCGGAAAACCTACAGGTAGTCGAAGCGGCACAGACATGAAAGTGTGGCTCAGCGGCTCTAAACGGACGGCAAATCCCAGCATGCTTGCTGAAGTTTTAGCTAGACGGATGTGGAAGTGTGGCTCTAGTGCTCTAATCCAATGACAACTCCAGAATTAGAGCCGCTAATTAAGAGGTGACAAGGGGGGGGAGATGGTGGGGAGGGGAGGGTAAGGTAGCCAATGAATCACATGAGCTTACAATCTAGAGGTAGTCTGAAGGTACTGAACAGCT
>WWET01001170.1:407905-420130 GCA_011038615.1 Limnodynastes dumerilii
GCCCCTTCCTTACGCCGGCTGAAGTTAGGGTAGCCTTCAGCCGGCGTAAGGAAGGGGCCATACACCCGCACAGGGGGAGTGTTGGTGAAAGTGAACACCGATACGCTGTGCTTCAGTAAGCACAGCGCATCGGCGTAGGTCTGGATCAGGCCCAATGTTACTCAGCTGCCCCATTGCCTTACTGTACAATTAGCCCACCATTTGCGCACATTTTACGCATGGAGACTCGTCCTGCCCCGGCGTTTGTGCCGGGCGTCTGCTCAGTGCTGGAAAAAACACCCACATTTCATAATTCTAGATCTGATCTAATGTTCTCTTGATGATATGCTACTTACTAAATAAATGACTTAATACAATATATAGGCATCTCTCAGGGTTGGCATGCTGGGACTTGTAGTTCAATGCCTGCTGTGCGGGCCAGAAGAGATATTTCTTTCAAGCATGACATAAGTAAATTTAAGTTATTGTTTCTACAACTGCTTAGAGCATCGGAGAGCCGGCGGTGCCAGGACAAACATCTCCAGTGCCAAGATGTTTGGTTAGGGCTGGCTTTGTGGATGTCATACGTCCGAGTGCTCTGTTTGATGCCAGCTCTGTCTCTGCTTACAGGAAGACGGAGACATGTGTGGCCTGCAGGAAGTCTGACTATGTACAGAGCCAACAACAGTGTAAGAGATGACTTTCAGTACAGCGGGCAGGACACGAGCCACGGAAGGCTTGCTATCTGCGTGACACCATGGCCACAGTCTTGTCCCATTTGAACTTTTTAATTTTTAATTTATTTCATACTTCATGACGACAATCATTTATTCTTATTTCAAACCTTAACATTTCTTTGAAGAGTGTGAATGGGATAAGGTTAGAAATACTCATGGTCCACCATGGCTGTATCACGCGTGGCAAGCTCACAATGGGCCTGATCCAGACCTACGCTCGGGCGCGTTTTTACGGTGATCGTAAGCATAAAAACGGCCATTTGTACGCGGAAATTCTGAGCGTATGGGCCTTGAGCGCAACAGCCTTGTAACAACGCTGGAGGGGGCGTGCCTGCCATACGAAACCCGTAAATACGCACCGAGGGCGTGCTAAGCGTCGTAACTACGCAATGAGCTTACGGACGCATGCGGTTACGATCAGAAAAAGTTAGGATAGGGTTTTCTGGGTGTAAGAAGACTGAACTAGGTACGACCAAGGGGAGTGCCAGGGGGAATGCATCGTAGCTACGCCGGCATAAATACGCCACGCACAAGAGCGTTTCAGGAGCGTAGGTCTGGATCAGACCCATTGAGAGCATAATACCAGCAGCTACAGGTGACAAGTAAACGTGGTGCTGGTGGAGGTGTTGCTAATAGCAACCAATCAGATTCTAGATACCTGTTGCTAGAAAGTGCAAGATGACCTGGAGCTACAATCTGATTGGTTGCAGCATCTCAACACACAGATATTTGTTATATAAGATAATATAAGTCATATTGGGGTAGATCCAGAACTACGTTTGCCGTACGTTTATTCGCGAAGCGTATTTTCGTGCGCGTAAATTCTCGGCACACCCCTTGAACGTACGTATTTTGTCAAGATACGCTTTCCACACCCTACATTAACTTTTGCCAACGTAACCGCAGTGATACGCACACGTATATATGGGAAACACGAATTTTCGCAGCTAAGCACGCCCATACTGTACACTTTAAAACCCCCGCCTACTTAACGTATTTCAGACGTATTTACGTGACACATACGTGAATGGCCCATACGTTCACAATCACGCTACGTTAATGTGCGTATTTTCTATGGTGCGCATGCGCAGTGCATACAAAACAGCGATTTTACGCCTCCGCCACACGTAAATTCGCTCCGAAGCGTTGTTCTGGATCAGGCCCATTGTCTGTTGAGAGTGTAACTGAATAATCCACTTATATGTCTTCCCTCCAGGATATACTGCAGGGGAGGCCCAGCTTACCGCATGGCCGTATTTCCAACATGATACAGCCGCTAACTGAAAGGGTGGGTATGAGGTCAGGGTTAGGCTGCATGGTATGGAGGGTTAGGGTTAGGCTACAGGGTTAGGGTTAGGATATGGGGCATGGAGGGTTAAGGTTATGATGCAAGGAATGGAGGGTTAGGCTGCAGGGCATGGAGGGTTATGGTTAGACTGCAGGGTATGGAGGGTAAAGGTTAAGCTGCAGGGTATAGAGGGTAAAGGTTAGGCTGCAGGGTATGGAGGGTTAGGGTTACGGCTGAAGGGAAATGTTACAGTTAGGCTGCGGGGCATGGAGGGTTAGGATTAGGCGGCAGGGCATGGAGGGTTAGGATTAGGCGGCAGGGCATGGAGGGTTACGGTTAGGCTACAGGGTATGGAGGCTTAGCATGTGGGGCATGGAGGGTTAGGGTTAGGCTGCAGGGTATGGAGGCTTAGCATGCGGGGCATGGAGGGTTAGGATTAGGCGGCAGGGCATGGAGGGATGGGTTAAACACTTATCTTTCGTCAGATGACTCTTCGGATGACAAGAGTCGCATCACTGTCGCTTTCTAAAATGCAGACTGCAGGCAACTGTATTCAGCTGTTGTACCGGCGAATCACAACCACCACCCATGATCCCACCCACCAGCTCTGCAACACTGCGGATGACGCACATAGAAATCCATTGAGATATGTTTGTTTTCAGGTCATGTGACAACAACTGCCACGTCAACTGAAATGGCCCCCTGTGGCATTTTAACATGGTGCCCCTTCTGCTCCTCACCTAGTGCCTCTTTCCCCCCTTTCCTACTGTTCCTAGATGCTTTTCTTTCAGGCTTAAACAATATCTGAATCCACATTTAGACCCTTTGCCTGTAACAGAGCCAGCAGGTTTCGGCTTTTTTTTTATTGACGTTGGTTGGAAAGGTGAGCGTTCTCTCTTGCTAGAACTGTTCCTAAAATAAGAGCAGGCAGGAGGATAAGAGCGCACCCCTTCTAGAAGCCGAGGATTGAATGTCTGCGGAAAATGAATTGCCTATATACTTGTAAACATACCCCTGGAGTATAGGGCTGCACTGGGAGGAGAGCCAGCGCTCTGGCTGAAGGGAAATTCTGCATCGCTGGGATAATGGCATCCCAAAATAGCATGCAGGGGTCTGGAAACACAAACCTGAGAGGTCTTTGGGATACCGCAAAGGTACTTTGGCAGGCGGCTCGGCAAATGATGCTTTTGTATAGAGGCCAAATAAGATTCCCCGCTGAGTAGCATTGGCTGCCTGCAAGGTAATCTATACAACTGCTATTTATGTGCTTATTTTTCATTGATGTCTATATGAACCTGGCTGTGTGCTTGGAAATTAACTTAACCTTTTAATCCAGAATAAACTAAGAGCAACTCGCCTGCAGAAAGCGCTTCGGCCGAGGTGGAAAATTTCCACTTTATTCCACAGCCGGCGAATTGTGCCATCGGAAATGTCATGTGCAGATGTTCAGTGGAGGAGAGGATCGCCCTATGCATGGATTCATGTCCTCGGGTCTGTGAGGTGGAGGTTTAGGACCGTATGCGAGTTTCGCGGTATTTACTACTGCGCATGTGCCGTACATTTTTTACGTAATCTAGGTATCTTTCCCTTACGTAGACTGTGTATATGAGGGCTTTAAGACCGTCTGCATACGTACGGTCCATAATGCTTAGTTTACAGGGGAGCTTGTAACAGGAAGGCTTAGGCTTAGGTTAGGCTTAAGCTGCGGCGAGGGGACGGTCAGGGTTGGGTTACGTCAAGGGGATGGTAATTATGAGGCTGCAGTGAGGAGATGGTTAGGGTTAGGTTGTTGTAAAAGGACAGCTAGGGTTAGCCTGTGGTAAAGGGTTGGTTAGGATTAGGCTGTGATAAAGGGGATGGTTAGTAATTGGCTGTGGTAAGAATATGGTTAGGATTAGGCTGCGGTAAGGGAATGGTTGGGGATAGGCTGCTGTAAGGAAATGGTTGGGGTTAGGCTGTGGTAAGGGGATGGTTCGGATTAGGCTGTGGTGTGGGGATGGTTAGAATTAGGCTGCAGTAAGGGAATGGTTAGGGTTAGGCTGCTGTAAGGAAATGATTGGGGTTAGGCTGCTGTAAGGAAATGGTTGGGGTTAGGCTGTGGTGAGGGAATGGTTCGGATTAGGCTGTGGTAAGGGGATGGTTAGGATTAGGCTGTGATAAAGGAGATGGTTAGTAATTGGCTGTGGTAAGGGTATGGTTAGGATTAGGCTGTGGTGAGGGGATGGTTAGGATTAGGCTGTGTTGAGGGGATGGTTCGAATTAGGCTGTGGTGAGGGGATGGTTCGGATTAGGCTGCGGTGAGGGGATGGTTAGTATTTGGCTGTGGTAAGAAGATAGTTAGGATTAGGCTGTGGTGAGGGGATGGTTCGGATTAGGCTGCGGTAAGGGGATGGTTAGGATTAGGCTGTGGTAAGGGGATGGTTAGTATTTGGCTGTGGTAAGAAGATGGCTAGGATTAGGCTGTGGTGAGGGGATTGTTCGGATTAGGCTGTGGTGAGGGGATGGTTCAGATTAGGCTGTGGTGAGGGGATGGTTCAGATTAGGCTGTGGTAAGGGGATGGTTAGGATTAGGCTGCGGTAAGGGGATGGTTAGAATTAGGCTGCGGTAAGGGAATGGTTGGGGTTAGGCTGTGGTAAGGGAATGATTAAGGTTAGGCTGTGGTCAATCTGTAAATTTAGTCTGCTCCGCATTTTAACCACAAAACATAACAATTTTCTCACAATTCTAAATCAGGCCAATAATGCACAAAGATATATAAGAAATAATGAATCATGCACATAGTATAGAGGGAAAATGATGAGCAACAATAAAACACAAAGCTGCACTTCTGATCCTATCCCTAATTCCTCACCCAAACCCCTAGCCGGGGAAGCAGAGCAGAGCTCAGCAAGTAATAGTAAATGTGGTGTATCACTGGCGATATAGGGGACGGCGAAACGGCAACTGCATTCCGTTACGCTGATGCCCCTTATAATAGGCCCCTCCATATCTCTCACCACAGAAGATGAACAGATTTTTGTCTGGATCAATGGTGTTTAAGCAGGGGGCCCTTCAAGGCTTTCTTGTGGCCCCTAGTTTATTTAAGAGCCTTGCTTAGCCTGTGAACAATTAAAAACAAAGGTCTGGATTCACAGTTACGTAGTTTTCGTCTCACGTACGTGCTTTTAAGAATTGAGCTACTACACATGCGTACGTAAGACAAAAAACTACATAACTGTGAATTCAGACCAAAGTCCCTGTCGTTGCTATGGTAAGCTGTGTAACTGGACAGTGCCTGACAAGACGCTGACCACGGGAGATGGGGCATCTCTCTCAGGAAGATAGGGCTCCGAGTCCTTTCACACTCCTGTAATTACAGGTACCGTGCACTGAAAATAGTCTCTGCAAACCAGTCTTTTGATGTCTAATGACAGGTGTGTTATTGTACCGGCTTATCTCTGGAACCCAGAATTAAATGGAGAGAGGGAACTCAGAACTTTGTTAAATTGCTTTTTTTGATGGAACGGTTATATGTCAGCTGCCTCCGGGCAGTCACAGGCGAAATAATTACCAAAACAGAGAAAATAAGACGCAAAACAGGTCCTGCTGCTTTCTGGAAAAGTGATAAAAGACATTTCTTGTATGGAGGGCGGTATAAATATATGACATCTGGACATATGAATGATAAAGCAAACATACATTTCACCCTTTCTATAAGGCATTTGTTTATTTGTTAAACATTTATGAAAATGGAAATAGTTATAAAGTAAAAATAACATTCCGAGTACAGCAATGGCTGTAAATGGGCATATCGATGTATTAGGAAAGATAGGTGGCATTCCAGGTATTGTGAGACTACAATTCCCAGCATGCGCCAACAGCAAAGGCATAGCTAATACTCAGTGAAGTATGATGGGACATGTAGTTTCACAATACCAGGTCTGCCACACAGTACCACCCCTAGGGGGTTTGAGTGCCCTGGGACACCCTCCGTCAGCTTCATTGGCTCTGTATGTGTGGCAGCCGGGGAGTAATAGTGACTGAGGTTAGCCAGCATTGCAATCTGTATGGATAGTTGCCCCAGGTAACAGAGAGTGTAGCAGGAGGCAGCAGCTCTGTTAATGAGCCACACTCATGATATGCGCAGTTCAGACACAATTCTGCGCATACACAAAGTGGAAACCGAAATGAGCATACGTTGACTGCTGTATGTGCGTGTGGGGGAAGGATGGCCCTTCTGCCACAAAGACCTTCTGCCCGTGGTTGGCAACTCTCCTTGAATGTCCGGGAGGCTCGCGTAATTCAGTCCCGGAGTCCCAGGAGATCGGTCAAGGCCCCAGGCTTTGGCCTACACTGGCGCTTAATGCTGCAAATTGTCACCCTCACTGTTTCATGCTTTTATTCACAGAAGCTTAATCACACGATTTAATGCAAATCACATTTATGTTGCCCCGCCATCTGCTTCACAAATATGTGATTTAATGCT
The DNA here is from genome assembly GCA_011038615.1 of Limnodynastes dumerilii. Lineage (NCBI taxonomy): Eukaryota > Metazoa > Chordata > Amphibia > Anura > Limnodynastidae > Limnodynastes > Limnodynastes dumerilii. The sequence goes on from WWET01001170.1 coordinate 414,376, forward strand.
CAGCGGAGGCGGGACTTAATGACACCATCAAGTTCCTTGAGATATCAGCTGTTTCTGGGATCTCGCAAGAGAAAGGTGTAAAAACTTGGTAAGTACGTCCTGATCGTAACGCATTTCGCCCTATATGGAATTAATGACAATTCCAGCACTTAAAATTGTGAGGGGCTTGGTTTTACAAGGTATGGGAGTACCGGGCCAGACTTCCAAACCGCTGTCATTTTTTTTACACTTGCACAAGTGGTATGGTTTTCGTAAATCCGTTCATACGAGGAGGTATCGTTAACGGGGCTGAATGGCATATGTAGAAAATATAAATTAAAAAAATTATATATATATATATATATCTATATCTATACACATGCATGCTTACCTGACTTGGTACTTGACCTGATTCCATAGTGGGAAACGGGTACTCAAAAAAGGTTTAGACACTGCAATGACTATACTTTTCCCCGTGAAAGGAGCGGGAGCTGCGTGCTCCGGGCGGTTAATAAGCTGTCTTTGCAGAAATAAGGGAAAGGCTGCCTCCTGCCTCCAGTAAGGTTTGCAGGGTCAGTCCCAGGTCAAGTTTTGTTTCCTTTAAACACAGATGACATTAAGGAGGATATAATTTCAAAGCAGTTAAAAGTGCTGATGACACATAATCTGCGGAGCCACGAGACTGACAAATACGTCCCATCAAAGGGGGGAGAGCTAGGACATATGTATGTCATCGGGTCCCCGAGGTGGGAGAGTGACACAAGCTCTTTGTAAAGAAGGTGAAAAGTGCTGCGTGTGATCCGGGCACTAAATGTCTTCTCATACCTCTGTGTTAAAATAATAATCATAATAATAATAATAATAATAATGATAATATAATATAAAGCCTGACGGACAGGCTGTCAAAAGCCAGGGGCTTGCATTTATCCTGCCACTTTCATAAGCAAACAAAGGGTCTCCTAAGGATCAGAACCCCCACTGGGCTGTGAGTGGGGTGCATAAGGGCTCAGGTCAGCATGCTTGATGGTGATTGGTCACCCCTTGGGACCAATCAAAATGGGCCTGATCCAGACCTCTGTGTGTTTTCTGTAAGCACGGAGGTGAGTAGGTCCACACGAGAGGTAAGTGACCTCCCCTGTCACACCCCTCTCACATGCGGAGTTCCAGACGAGCACAGAGTCGTTGCGATCTGCCTACCGCCACCCACTTACCTTCATCTGCATGCCTATCACAGCCCCCCGTGCAGGGATTAGGCATGCGGGTGCCTGGTAACACTCCCCTTCCCCCAGAGTTCCATAGCAATGAATTTCGTTGCGTAACATATGACGCACTCATGCGTCAGATGTTACGCAGAAAATCACCCGATCAGCTTCTGGAAGTCGGGTGGCGTCATTAGTTTAGGATAAGACCCCTTGAGCGCAATAACCTTAGTCCCAATTGTGGGCAACTTTTCCAGTCATTCAGGACTTTGTAGTAACTTCAGGGACTGTGAGGCGGAATGATTGGCTTCTGACTGTGCTGCTCATGAGTGCCCCCCACAGCACCAATGTATATGAAAGGGATAGGAAGGGTTTAGAGATCAGGGGCCAGATTTACTAAGTTCCGGGTTTGGAAATGTGGAGATGTCGCCCATAGAAACAGATTCTAGATTTCATTTAAAATTTAAAATTACAAACTAGAGAATGTCAGCTAGAATCTGATTGGTTGCTATGGGCAACATCTCCAAACCCGCAGCTTACTAAATCTGGCCCCAGGCCTAGTGCTGTCTAAACTGCAGCTGGTCTTGCAGTCTCTGCTGGCATGGCATATAAACCGCCCTCTATAATGCCACTTTCACATCACCACCTGGCAATAACTCGGGTTTTTCAATCTGTTATTGGCAGGAAATTTTTATAGAAAAAAACCTGGGTGGGTTCCTTAAAACACTCCAGGGTAGACCCGGGACAAAGGCCGGATTTAAAACTCATGGGGCCCTCGGCAAGATGCCGGTTTGGGGCACCCCTAGGGGGCCTGCATGTCGGACATCATAGCTCTCATTTGATAAGGCCGCAATGGTGATTAACGGTGTTGGATACTGGGCAGCCACAGGTTGCCTAGTGGGTAATTCGGCCCTGCCCGGGACCAGGATCACTGTACACTTCAGATCACCACCAAATACTCAGGTTTTTGCCGAGACCCGGGTATTTGGTGGTGATGCGGAAGGATTTTAAGTGTGTCCTGTGTTTTCCCCTGACTTATTTTCCCAATGGATTCTATAGAGAACCTCTATAACAAATGTAAAAAAAGCAGTATGACTTTCCATGTGTCACTTAGCAATTATTAAATAAAGTAATGAGAGCTCAGAGCCAGGACAGAGAGTTTCCCTTTCATGGTTTATGGCAGCATGCAGTAAAATCCCCGAAACAGAAAGTAAATAGACCGAGACCATTTCCTCCATCTTTCATTTTCATTTATTTTAACAGATACGTTGTAATGGCACTGACTGTACCTGGTAAAAACCTCTCACGTAGACCACGGGCCTGAGCTGACAAAAGGGCAGATGAGGAGCAATATACAGGAATAAAGCTCAGACAGTCTGTCTCTGAAAATGTGACCTTTGTCTACCACCTTATCTGGTGCCGCAGAACTATAATTGTGGCTGAGGACCAGGAGGAAACAGCTCATTTATAGCTCTGATATGTCAATAGATGTCATTATCATGTGACGGAGTTATGTCATATTTATGTCTTTGGAAATTGGCTTTGAAGGGGAAACCAGGATGTTAAGTGCATTAAATGCTCACTTTGTTATACTACATGCTTGCAGAAACTAGTTAACCCTGCACATACACAAACTTTGCTATTGCCTTGAGAAAAAACGGACCCCCTGAAAAGAGAGCATGGAGATGGTCAGCCAATCAAGAAAGGCCTGCAGTGAACTGTAATACTGGTCATTGTTAAATAACCTTTGTTCATTCCTAGTTGGATGGCTAACAAGCCTAGAGACCACAGCCACAGGCATATATTTCATTGTGTCTCGTGTACAATTGCTGCAAAATGGGAACAGACAATATTCAAAAGAATGAAATATGTTAAATATGTAAGATCTGGGATTTCTAGGGCAGCTTGCTGGCTCAAGTGGTTAGCACTTCTGTATCACAACACTGAGGTCAAGAGTTTGATTCCCGAACAAGGCCTTATGAGTGTGGTGATTGTGGACCGTTTTCACGTAGAGTTGCGTGTGTATTTTTAGGTACGTTTTAGCTGTGCATGCGTAGTAACTGTATTTACGTAAGTTACGTGAAATATACGCACGTAAGTGCTTTAGGCAAGAACATGTGAATCGCACTTGGAGATATACGTACGGATGGGTGGCGTAGAAATACGTACTTACATGAAAGTGGGTGGGGGGGAGGCCTTCGCTATACCGAATCGCACGCACGGAAGACGTATATAAAGATCAGCGTGATCTATGGAGGTGTAAGTCTACGATTGAACGGCCGGGAGAGGGGAGTGTCCTGGGTGTTGGTGGGCGTGGCCTTGCTACGAGCATGCGTATAATTGCGTTCTTTTAAAAAACAGATCTCTGAATACCGCCCTGTATGTTCTCTCTGTGTCTTTATTGGTTTCCCAACAAAGGCCACAAGAGTTTCCCCAAAACTTTCCAAAAAGCATATTCAATATTCAATGATGTTGGGATGTTGACACAGAGACGGTGTCTGGCGGTACATTGAATGAGTATGACTGCACTGATACTCTCCCTGAAGCTAGAGTGACAAGAAAGTATATGGTTCCACTCACATGTGTAATGAGGGGTGCAGCAGCTAAGGAACAGACCTCCTCCAATCTGAATATTGTCTGCCACTATTGCAGTGTATTTATTTATTTTTATGAACTTTGGGGTAGATCCAGAACTACGTTTGCCGTACGTTTATTCGCGTAGCATATTTTCGTGAGCGTAAATTTGTTACACTCCCCTCGGCACACCCCTTGCACGGACGTATTTTGTTAAGATACGCTTTCCAAAGGTTTCCAAACCTTAACTTTTTCCAACGTAATCGCTGTCACACGCACACGCACGTATGGGCTGGACGAAGTAACCGCAGTGATCCGCACACGTACGTATGGGCAACACGAATTTACGCAGCTAAGCACGCCCATACTGTACACTTTAAATACAAACCCTGCCTACTTCACGTATTTCAGACGTATTTTGTTGTAATGTAAAATAAAATTGGCAACACGTAAGTATTTACGTGACACATACGTGAATGGGCCATACGTTCACAATTACGCTACGTTAATGTGCGTATTTTCTATGGTGCGCATGCGCAGTGCGTACAAAACAGCGATTTTACGTCTCTGCCACACGGAAATTCGCACCGAAGCGTGGTTCTGGATCAGGCCCTTTATTTGTAACAAGCATGCAATCCGAAGATCTGAATTTTGACAAATTTCATTAATAAAATGGTGACAGAGGTCTTTTTTTAAAATCAGTTTTCAATCAGACGGCGTCACTCCCTCGACTGCTGTGTATTTGAATATTGCAACGGGGACATGCACTATTTTTGGCAGCCTAACCCTAATCCTAACTGCCAGCCTAACCCTAACCCTAAGTTTGGGGAGAACAAGATTGGTCAATCAAAACGGGGACCATGGCGAAACTAAAACTTTCTGCAAATGACCTGCTTTCTGCAATATTGCAGTGGAAAACTGGCAACTACATCCCTTTGGAAATGTATGGCAAAAGTAAAGAGAAGAAGCATTTAGATCACTGGAAAAGGGTGCAAGAGAGGAAAGACAATAGAAGAGTTGGTGGGAGGGGGTACAAATTAGGCTTACCCAGATCATAGAGTCATTGGAATGTGAATATAATGGTGTGATGACCAGGACTCCCAGACCGTGCATCCAAACAGCGCCACCTCTAGGAAGCTCAGTGTGTCACAGCCTAAAAATCTAGTGGTCACAGTGCCGTAACACCCAGCAGGGGACCCTTATATTTGGTGGGAGAAACATGTGGAATGAATATCACACATCTGGCTGCTTTGGTACCCAGATTAGATGTCATGCTGCCATAAATGTACTTTACAGGATTTACAAGATGTGTCTCTGAGGATGATGTTGGGTGGAGGGGGACGCAGCCTCGTACCACCCACGTCTTGATGACATTCAGCCTTTGTCTCTTTTGTTGACACAAAAGCACAACTGTCTTCCTTCTTATAAAGCAAATGTTGTAAAAATGTAAAACAGAAACAAGAGATGTTTGTGGTGGAGCCTCACCCAGAGAGAATAGGGGAATTATGGGACGCATTAACCCTACGATGTGACAGACTAGCAGCACCCACATCTAAGTGTCTACTATCCAGCCTGACTACAGTGCCTCATCTAAAGCTCTGCACCACATAGGAACTAATGCATACCTTTAAAGGGACGCCACTGGCTAGTAACTGGTGATCATAATAATATAAGACACTGAGCATCTAGAATACAAACTATTGCTCCTCAAAGGAACAAAACATTCTGTGGGTCCCCAAATGAATGTCTGGTGCACATCCAAACAGCCAGATTCACCAAGTGCCAGAGGGTGAAACCTAGTGTTTAGGTCACCTAATTCCAACCAAAACTACTCATCCATATAACTGTTCATTATTTAAAGGGGGTGAAAGTCAGATAATGCATTATGCCAGCTACACACTATGCCAGGCCTGGCCAGGGGGTTCTGAAAGGGTGCAGTATTTCAGCACGACTTTGAGCGAGCAGAGAAGAGAGCGTGAAAAGAGTGGAGGAAAGAGTAGAGT
>WWET01001171.1:23858-42584 GCA_011038615.1 Limnodynastes dumerilii
TTTTCCAATTTTTTTTTTTTCATTTTGCAATTTGGGGGGTTTCTGGGCAACCAGAACCCCCCCCCCCCCTGGGTGCGCCACTGATGGTGTTATATATTTTTTTCTTCAAAAAAGGCACTAGGGCTTATTTTCAGGGTAGGGCTATATTTTCTTGTATTTAGGTAAGCAGTGAAGCACACTGTAGGTTTTTTTTTTGGTATAGGGGAGATGAAGCTTGGTGGTGTGTCTGTGGTTGAGTTAGACAGCTGAAGCTGCGTTCTGCGCCAGCTAAACACATAAAATGGTGCCTATTGAGCAGGAAATGGACGCTCACCTTTACTGTGCACATTGAAGTTAACTTGCTCAGAGCTCGGTGCACTGAGCACCACCAGTCCGCCCAAAGTATTTGTCAGCAGTACACCACAGCTTTGGAGGCAGGGCTCACTCACCGACAGATCCGAGAGGGAGGCTCGCAGTAACAGTGGGCCAGGCGTGCGGACGCTCACAGGCCAGGAAGCCTCGTTGCCCAGTGGAGTCGGGATGCACTGCACATGACTAGGGCTTATTTTCGGGGTAGGGCTTATATTTCAGGAAATATAAAAAATCAAGGTAGGGCTTAATTTATGACCGGGTCTTATTTTCGGAGAAACAGGATAGTAACGCTGTGTACAGTAAGCAATTCAAAGATATATCCCTGCATGCAAAGAATACAATTAACTTGACTCCCCCTGCAATCAACATGGTTTAGCCCAGGAGTAACTAATTTCATGCACTTAATTAAGTCTGGATCCAGCCAATTATTCTGATTTTAGTTTATGGTTTGGAAAGCCATCCACTTTCTGAACTGTTCCGTTTGATTTTTTTTTTAAGCTTTTTAATATAACCTTTAATATCAGTACACATTATATCTGAGAATTTTGTGGAACTCATATAAAAGTTTGAAATTATACTTAAGGGCACAAGTAAATGGTTTTGCGTATTGCACAGACAGTCTGTCAGATTTTTCATTGTTGTGTCTGAGAAGAAATGTCTCAGTACATGGATCTGAGAGAACCAAGTGCCTGCAGTAATTTCTCGTGAGAGCAGGGCTACAACTACATGAAAACTCTGCTATTTAATCTGATAGCACTATAAAGAAGAGGAATGAAATATTTTAAATGTGGCGCTTAATGGAGATTAATGGGCATGGGTAGATTTTCTTTCAGGAGGGATTGGTTAGTGATCATTCTGGACCCTCTACCTGTTAGAATTAACTCCTTTTCTTTATTCTCCTCCCTCTCTGAATTTATTTATTAATTAATTTATTAGCAGGTTTTTATATAGTGCTATCAGATTACATAGCGCTTTACAGAGAATATTTCACATTCACATCAGTCCCTGCCCCTACTGGAGCTACATATTAAGGTCCCTAGCATGCGCACGCGCACACACACACACACACAATGGTTAATTTAGTCAACAGCCAATTAACCTACCAGTATGTTTTTGATATGTGAAACCGGAGCACTCGGTGGTAACCCATGCAGACATGAGAACATACAAACTCCACACAGATAAGGCCTAGTCCGGCAATCACTCTCCTCTATTTTTTGTCACCCCTCAGTGTTTCCTCCAGCCCAGCTCTTTCCACTGTTCCCTCTAGCCACGTCTTCTAACTATTCCCTCACAAGCCGCTGCTGCAAACTATATATTTGCCTATTCCTCTTTTACATTTAACAGCAGTGATGAATTGTAGCAATCATATGAGTCAATAATATATGTGAAAATATATATCTCTGCAACCAGCGTTATATATATATGAAACATTTATCAATAGTAAGAGTCAGGGTCGGTCCAAGGGGTGGATGAGCCCGAGCTGTGCTATGTTATGAGACGCCCCCTAGATAAAGGTGGGCACCCAGTAGGGCAGCCCTCGTTTAGGTCACGCAGCCCTCCCCAGGCCATGGTCATATAGACTGCGGCTCACACAGACGGCGGCCACATCATATAAGAGATGTGGCCGCCATCATTCAGATAAACGGTACTGAATATACAGGGCTTCTACAGGAGGTAGCTTTATTCATGGAAAAAGATTTTGTCCTACAGGGCTACCGTAAGAGCCCTGTATATCCAATACTTGTTATACAAGCACTGCATGGCAGAGGAAGGAACAAGAGGGATAAGGTAATTGTGAGTTTAGAATAGTTTTTTTTTAAGTTGTATATAAGGGGCACAGGAGGATAAACATATAAAGGGGACACAAAAGGAGGCTGAACACATATAAAGGGGACACAAAAGGAGGCTGAACACATATAAAGGGGACACAAAAGGAGGCTGAACACATATAAAGGGGACACAAAAGGAGGCTGAACACATATAAAGGGGACACAAAAGGAGGCTGAACACATATAAAGGGGACACAAAAGGAGGCTGAACACATATAAAGGGGACACAAAAGGAGGCTGAACACATATAAGGGACACAAAAGGAGGCTGAACACATATAAGGGACACAAAAAGAGACTGAACACATATAAGGGACACAAAAAGAGGCTGAACACATATAAGAGACACAAAAGGAGGCTGAACACCTATAAAGGGAGCACAAAAGGAGGCTGAACACATAAGGGGGCACAAAAAGAGACTGGACACATATAAGGGACACAAAAGGAGGCTGGACACATATAAGAGACACAAAAGGAGGCTGAACACCTATAAAGGGAGCACAAAAGGAGGCTGAACACATAAGGGGGCACAAAAAGAGACTGGACACATATAAGGGACACAAAAGGAGACTGGACACAGTCACAGGAAGCCACAGGTTCTGTTTTACTTGCTGTTGTGTTCCAGAGGCTGTGGAGATCGTTTTCTATAGCTGGCTCGTGGGACTCTGCAATCAGTCTCCTAAACGTGTATCAAGCTGGTAATATTAACATTTGCCTCTTAGAGCACACAGAGTCACACAGATGAGAAAACTCCTTCCAGGAGGTAGAGGTGTCTCACGTTGACCAGAGTGTTTCAGTCAGCCAGTGAATAAAAAACTGCACAGGCCTCTTGCCACAGTTGACAGAAGGCTTGTGCAACCAATCAGCTGCAAAGGGACTGTTAATCTCAGCAGCTCCCTCTTCAGTCAAGATTATCGCTCCCAGAAACAGCAGTTTTTGGTGCCAATGTTGGGACCTTTTCCTAGGGGAAACTTGTCACAATTATTGGAACCTCCTGCTGGGAGCAATAATCGCTCTAGGGTGTGGCCTGCTTAACAATCCCACTCTGCACCTAATAAACAACAGGGTTGCTGACTTTTTAGAGCTTCCCTCCGAGAGAACCCAGAGGAAAGCCATAGATTTCTGCAAGGGGGCAGGGCTTAATGATGCAACGTATGTACACCCACAAGCCCCACACATCCCTAGTAACGCTAGGGATTACAGTAGTAATTGATGGCTGGTGGGGTTTGCCCAAATTTCGGGAGCCTCCCGGATATATCTCCCGGATATTCCGGGAGAGTTGGCAACCCTGATAAACACTGCCCCCTCCATGATGATTAACCCATTAATTTTACTTTCCTAGCGCCAACAATATCACATTCACTCACCTTGTCAGCACTTATTACCCCCCCTCCACACACATACATACACAGACATATATATATATATATATACACACACACACACACACACACACACACACAACAAATTATATATACATACACAAACACTGTGAATTATGTCTGTGAAACACACACATGCAGACATATATGATTATAAAAGAATTGTTTAGTCTGGAGGGTGCAGAGCTTTTTTTTTATCTGAGGAGAATGCAGTTGTGCTTATAACTGACAACCAGGAAGGTTCTTCTAAAAAGCCTCCAAACCTCCCCTCTCCACACTGCACTGCAATCTCTGCACTGCAGTCAGAGACATGGAACATGCATGCAGGCAGTATAGAGGTCACCCCCTCTCAGGTCCTCTTCTGGCTCCTACCCTACTCCTCGGGGTCCCAGAATGTTACAGGGAAGCCATCCATGACTCACAGAAAATCAATAAAGATTTCAGTGGTCTGAATCATCACTGCAAGACAGGAAAGCTCAGAGTCAGACCCTCTCCCTGACAATGTTTTCCATAACTTTTAACTGTCTTGATCCTAGCTTTTTAGCACAACACTAGAACAGAGAATGGAATGATCAGATATATCAATCCCTCAAAACAGAGAGTAGAAGAATTGGGGGCTATGATCTGGACAGTGACTTCTCTAATAAGAGCTAACAGAAACTCATTATTGACTTTATAATGACTATTTCAATGGATATTGGTGTTTTACTTGAAAGATTTCACCAATTTTGGTGAAATGTTTCTATCGCACTCTGGTTATATATTTGAACTGAGAGCTAGATCACTCTTTTGGCTTTATGTTGGGCAATTTATTACATTTGTCATTTGTTTACTGCACTATGCTTTGAATGTGGCTTGTGACACAAATAAGAGGAAACAGAAATTCACCTCACTGACTATATAACTTATTATTGAGGAAGGGCCCAAGGGGGGATGACACCACGAGGTGCCACACCAGGTAACACCAACCCTAGTGACGCCACTAGTTGTTGTACAAACACTTCTATTCTATCATCTTAAAGTTCTTTAGTATATATTTTTTTTCTTTTTTAAATAAGAACCCAGTGGATGTTGGGCACATCTTTTGAAAAATGTAACTAGATTGCGTATGTCGTTCTAAACCATCCTGACCTAATAATTCCTCCACTTACCATACTTATTAGCAACAACTACGAATTATCCCTAATTTTCTGCTCGGTGTTTTACTGGTTATTATTTTCACGGCTGTTTGGTACTTGATAATGATATCTTCCTGGACAAGTACCTGTTACACATGTACCAATGTACTGATTATGCTTGTTTAATCTTTGTGCTTTTCAATAAAAATAATTCACACAGAAGATGATTTTGATTTAACTTTGAACAAAACTCTGTTGCTGTGTTGTTATCAGGTAGTTAAATGAAGTATTGAGGCAGAAATAACTTCTCTCTTAGGGCTCCATTTACTATTTAAATTTTCGGGTGATAATGGGTGTTTTAACACTAAAACGCTCATTATCACTTGAAAATTAACATTATAAAATTTACTAAAGTGCGTTCGCCATGGAAATCTGCTGTTTCCATGGCGATGCACAAACACTTCGTATAGATTCGCTGGCCCGTTGATCTTCACAGGTGCCAGCACTAACTACAAGTTACTATCCCTCACTGCCGAAATTCTGATTTCGTCAGTGAAGGAAAAAATAACGCTTATTGAGAGTGAAAGGGCTATGGCAGATCATCTTAACAAGTATTTCTGTTCAATATTCACAAAAGAAAGAGAGGGGAAGGGTCCACTTTTGACCCCTAATAGCCGTTATTAGGGGGAGGAAAAGTGGGATATGTGTGGGGAGACCGCTGGAATGACGGTGGATGCGGCCACGTAAAAAAAAAAAATTACAAAAAAATGTTGTTTTTTTTTAAACTTCTAAAAATAAAAAAAAACATTATAAACTGTTTAAAAAAGACAAAACTTACCTGTCCGGCAGACGCGTCCGACTTAGAAGACTCCGGCCCAGATATGAAGACCCTGCGCATGCGCAGTGGGTTTTCATATCTGGGCTGAAATTTTCTAAGTGCGGCACATCTGTTTTTCCCTTACTCTTAAACTCGGAATCAGTCCCATAGTGTGATTTGTCCTCTAGATGCTAAGCTCGTCATGTGACCACACTACATTTACCAATTCTGTGTGAAAGCTAACACTGTGGCAGTGATGAAAATTTTTCACAAGCCACTGCCATACTGACCTCACCGCCAGTGAAATCACATCCACTATTTTGTATCTACTTTCTATCAAAGCAATTTGTGCTCCAAACTATGCCAACCGTACTAACTGATTAATCCATGGCATGTTTAGGATTAGACCAGGGTAGCAACTAATCATGTGCTGATACATGTATAACACAACTCATGTACAGGAGTTGACAAACTGTTGCTATTCCTGCCAAAATTCTGTCTGTCCTGTACTATTAACTTCTCTGGCACATTGCAAACAATTGTTCTGAGAAATAATTCTTTAGCACTAAATAATAATGCCTCAACATTATTAAGTCTTTAGTTTAGAAAACAGTTTTCAGGATTGCAACAGCATAGCAACAAAATGACTTCATTGGACATATTTCAAACGAATAAAAAAAATATTTTTTTCAAAATATGGGATAGATTTACACAAAACTTGTCAATTTATTGTATAGTCTAGGAACCAGACAAAAAGTTTAAGAGACAGGTTTTTTGACAAACCATTTTATGTGCACACTTGTTGGGTTGTGGCCACATGACATCAGGGGGAGTGCTCATGCTTGAGAACAACTGTAACTAGTTGTAACGTTAAGTCCATCCTTAAAAGACAACTCACATACATTCTCCAAAGGTGTGTTTTAGAAGACCTAGGCCATCCCAAACACACTCCTAAAAACACCCTTAAATTGTCTTAGCCCACACTGTAAAACTTCCATAGCTTTCCCTGCCCACCTTGCATATTTTGGCAGCGCGCAGTGAAGGCGAGCCCAGTTATATGGATCTCTAAATGTATGGAAATGCTTTCGGTACGCACAGATATCCGTAGCATAACATCTACTGCATGCATGCGCAGTAATGCTGCTAAGGCCCATTTACACACGCCGCTTGCACAAGTCAGACAATGGCCCTGAGTCAGAGTTTAAAAATAAGAGAGGAAAGTTACACCTGGGGAAAACCAGGTTGATTTCAGGGGAGTCATATTAATGTTATTCTGTGCATGCAGGGAGAATACTTTGCTTTTGCTTACTGCATACAGATAGTGACCAGCTTCACTTTTACACTGTTATTTAGACTTGGGCTGGGAAACATGAACGCTCAACTCTGATGACATTTGACTCCCCTGAAATCAACATGGTTTAGCCCAGGTGTAACTTTAAGTTCTTATTTTCAATCTCTGAATCAGGGCCAAAGTCTCTTAATTCATTTACTGATTTCTTCTATTAAGGGCAAACATATTTTACTGTAGATGCAAGGACTGCCCTTAATTGTGTTTGCTGTCCTTTTTATTACAGACTTTCTTTTATTATTACTTTTGTGATGATTAGGTTGGTCAGTATAGATGAGAATTGATTTGAAAATTCATTGAAATTGATCAGGGAAGGGTCTTTTTCACCAGGTTTTATCTGGTTCAATTCCCCTGTTCTAATGCAGCCATTATCCCATTCACCTTGCTCTAATTCACTTGTCTTACATTTTTATTCTCCCTTACACACACACAGTTTACAAATCTCAGGCTATCTGATTGTGTCTTCTGTGTAATCATCAATGTCAGGATTTACAACATATTTATTTTTGTAGTATGATTAATGGCTACTGTTCTCCATCTGGTAACATATTATTTATTGATTAGGTATTTATTATGCCATTACAAAACAAAAGTTATATGGTATATTAATACAGCCAGCCATGCAAATATTAACATTATTTTCAATAAGCAGGACTTTATTGCAAACTAAAAAGAACCAATTTTAGTGATTATATATTTATATAAACACGATTAAGTAGAAAGTCTGTACTATTACTCAACTCTAAATTACTGTGCTTTAAGGCCATTCTTTATATGACCTAACATTTTTTTGTATCTTCCATCAGACAGTATCCAAGTAATACTAATATTGGACCTTCTTCAGCTTTAATCATTTAGGCATTTCTGCATGCTTCAGGATGTCCTTTCTAAAAGCATCTAACAAGTAGATTGCTTACAAACTGAACTGCAAGAGGCTTTTGTCTCTCTTTTAGGCTGCCTGCATAACAGATAGGAAAATGCATTACTATCTTTGGATTCCTCCATTAGCAAAAGGACATAAATCTCGAGAATATCATTTTAAGGGAATTAATTTCCTTTATTACAGTGTTTTGGCAATAAGTACATCTTCAACTCTCTGTCTTATGTCAGAGTACAGTGCAATATTTCCAAGTGGTTTCCATTTGACTGTCCATCCATCCATCCGTCCAATTATATCATGAATATCTAGCAGGTTTTTTTTTGCCATGGATTAAGTCAACATTTAAGATACCACGCTCACTGACAGAGTATAATGAAAAATCAATCAAATACTCCCACACAATATCTGTTAAACAAACCTCCTTTGGCAGATCCCTGTTTTATATGGAGTTAATATTGCTAGTTTTTTTTAGCATAATTATTCTTCCTGTAAGTAGACATTTGTTCATAATAGATACCAGTAGCTCATTTCAATCTTTTTATCAGCAGCACAATGATGAAATTTATAAACATCATGTATCCTACATCTTTACATTCACCAATTTAACCAAAATTTTAAATCACAATCATTCAAATAATTGGCAGAAATAGTTTTGTGTAAACAAATGATCATTTGTACAACCTCACCTAAAATACTATGATATTTGTGCATCATAAAATGTACCTGAAAGGACTTAAGGATCATGGACCGGATTCAGAGTATCGCATCCGTGTGAAAATCACACGGATGCGATGCTTTTTTCAAAAACTGCGCATGCACAAAAAGCGCAAGGAAGTCTTATTGCTGGCGAAGTTTAGTGTATCCGCCAGCATACGATTCCGTGTGGAAAAAGGGGGGTGCCAGAATATTTAAATGAGAAAAGCTCTGCTTTTCTCATTTAAATATTCTGTGCACGGCAGTTCAGTGGCTGCTTAACAAGCCCTACGCTTCCGCCATCTCAGGGATGGTGTAAGTGTAAGGCGTAAGCGCACCCGGAGCTGCCCAAATAAAAAAAGAAGTGTTTAAAAAAAACTACAAAAAAAAAACTGGTTAACCCCCCTCCACCCGCCGCCGCCATGATTTAACTCACTAAATAATCCCTGCCCGACAGGACATGCTGATGCTTGTAGAACTACAAGCACCAGTATGCCCATGGATGCCAAGGCATACTGGCACTTGGAGAACCACAAGCATCAGCATGCCCCGTCAGCCAGGGCCCGCTGCGCAGTAAAAATTACCCCCAGCATAATCAACATCACATAGCGTCACCCCAAATAAAAATTTAAAATGTCCCCAGCATAATAAATAAAACATAGCGTCATCCCAAATAAATAAGTGAAAATACCCCCAGCATATTAAATGAAATAGTGCGACCCCCATAAGAAATATTGACACATGACCCCATCAAAATAAATAAAACAAAGCGACCCCCATAAGAAATATTCACACATGACCCCAGCATAATAGCTGATAAAAATTACTGTCCTTCCTCCATGTCCAACAAAATAAAAAATGGGCAAAAGTACACTAAAAATAATTATATAACATACTTACCTGCTCTGCTGTGGTCCAGTCTTGTAAGCTTTTAATCCTGGGGGGTGTCTTGACCAAAATAAAAAACCCTTATGACACGACGCAAACCATGTCCTGCAAGCAGGACATCCTGACGTTAATGTCATTAGCGTCGGGATGTCCTGCTTGCATCGCACAGGCACGGATTTCTGAATCCAGTCTCTAAACATGTATGGCTTGGAGCAGAGAAAAGATAATGATAGAAGGTTCTGAGTATATTAAGAGTTTTAATGAGTACAGGAGTATAGAAACACATGGGCGTGCACTGTAACTGGAGGACAATAGGTTTAGAGGAAGTGTAGGCATTACTTTACTAAAAAGAATCTTTTATCAGTGAAGTAGTCTCCTATCAAAGTTGGTAGATGCTAGTTCAGTAATTTGTACTTAAGTACTTTATTTAATAAAAACTCAAAACATAAGGATCATGTAAGGTTAAGCATCACCTATATTTATAAAATATATAAAAATGTGTAGACTAGACAGGTCAAATGTGTTGTCATATTCTACATGTTGTTATGGGTAATCACATGCACAGAGGCGGAGTCTAACCAAGAGGCAGGTGTTCATTGGAGCCACTGATGGTGGGGGTAGACCTGGCTATAGGTTGCGACTACAAATGGTAATTCCCAAGGAGAAAACACAAGAAGAGCAGAAGAGATGTATAAGTGCACAAACCCTGTGCCAAAAGACAAACAAGACAAACAATACACAAAAACTCAGAAAGAGGAAAGTACCCATACTTTTCCTAGAACACCCTGGAAATTACTGGCTTGTGTGAGATTGAAAACACACAAACACAACAGATATAAATGGTGTAAAAGTAGTGCCAAATGGGATAGAAGCGCATAAACAGCAAAGAGTAAAATGCCACAGGAAGTAAAGAAACAAAACAAATAGCAGGTATTACCAAAATAAGAAAACATTCTAAGGAAACTCTAAGAGACCAGAGACAGGGAGTGGATGACATAGGCTAGGAAAGGATCTACAGGTACAAAAGACAGGAGCAGCAAGGTACAAGGATACGGCAAGAAGACTGAAAAACCAGGAATAAAAAATGCAGATGGCCACTCAACATTTCTGACAAGCTACAGCCAGGGCTACCCACTTAAACTTGCACCACAGCACAAGTGTCTAACCTATAGTTGCCGACTCTCCCGGAATGTCCGGGAGACTCCCGAAATTCGTCAGTTTTCTCTGTATCCCGGGAGAGCTGACAAATCTCCTGCAAGACACTTGAGCCTCAAGTCCTGCCCCTCTGCCTGGCAACACTAGTTTACTAGTATTGCTAGGGACAGGGAGGAACTTGATGAAGCAAATTGCGTAATCAAGAACCACCCCCAACCCTATAAAACCCCGAAAGGGGTAATTGATAGTCAGAGGCAGGGCTTAATGACGTGATTTGCATTAAACCCCACTCCCTACATGCATATATGGCTTTAAAAGTCGGCAACCCTGGCCTAAATTGGCAGTTCGAACATGTGACCGCTGGCCTCCAATGTAAGCTGCGTAACCAGGCTAACAGCAAAAAACAAACAAAGAAATCTCCTGCCAATAGTCTGAATGGGATTAAAATATATATTTGTTAATGAGTTGTATTAGAACACACCCCACCGCTGATAAATGACCAATACTGCAACCATCTGCACCCTAATTTATCCCCATACATATGGATGGCTGTCCTAATAATAAGAGGCAGACATATGGGTGGCTGAATAAATAAACTGGGCAGGCACTAGATCCACTGGTCTAGGTGGTACAAGACACACACCTTCTACCAGGCTGCAAAATTTTGGGAGGTATGCATGTGTGTGAATCAGTCCGCTATGTTTTACGTGCGTATATTTGGGTTCTGGGCATGTGCAGTTTTAATAATCGTAAAAACACGGATGCAGATTCTGCACTTACTTATGTGTGAATCAGGGCCACAATGTCTACCTACAGTATAACACTCACTATCCTATAACATTTACTCACCAAATGTTGTAGTGTCTCTCAGCAGTCTTCTGTCCTACTCACAAGGTGATGAGAGATCGGCTGTTTACTATCACATCCTTAATACTACCTCTCACAGGTGCACCACATAATCAGCCTTACCCTAGGAATGGTGTCGTGTACATAGCCTGCCCTACTCCTTTCACTCCACAACCCCACATGTGTGGTCAGAGACTGTTCTGTGCATGTGTGCAATATCAATGCAGGGGCCATATTTACTAAGGTGCGGGAAAGAAAAAGTGGAGATGTTGCCCATGGCAACCAATCAGATACAAGCTGACATTTTCTAGTATGTAATAGGAAAGTAAGAGTTAGAATCTGATTGGTTGCTATAGGCAACATCTCCAAGAAGGAATGCTGCATGGGAAACATGGACCGGAGTTCCCTGCAACAGTACAGTGACAAAATTACATGCTGCTGCCATAACGCAACCAACATATTACTCCCAGGTCTTTTTATCCCCCGCTAAGAATCGGGGCAGCTTAGTAAATCCCCCAGGTGTCCAGATTGTGTCTGAGTAGGATCCACATGGCATGACAACTCCTTTCCCCCTTGCTGCCTAAATTCTTGATACGGAATACTTGAAGAGAGGTTTAGGATAAAACATGTTTTTTTGGTATTTTTTTTTTTACAAAAATAACTAACTTTGATCATTGGATTGTTTTTAGAATGCTATACTTTTATGGCTAATGCAACTATGTATTTTTTATTTTAAAAAATGTATCATCATAAAGTACTTGTATTCAAAGACAGCCTTACTCAGCCTTAACATTATTAAATCACAAAATTAGGGAGACATCCCTTTTACAGTTAAGAACCCAGATACTTTCGAACTCTTTACTTAGTTCATATATTGTATACACAAATACCTATTTGCATGCATTTGCAAAGGCATATAAGCATCACTGATATTTTCCTTTATATTATTGGGGTTTTATGCATGTCCTACATGGTGATCCCCATTACTGTACTATGTGCATACCTCTCACAGAGCTGAAAGTCTTTTGCTCCTTGAAGCATCCCCCTTTTCAACAATCCGTTCTGGAAAATATACAATTATTATACGTAATGCAAATAAAATGCATTTTGATAACTTAAAAGTAAGCTTTACTGTTTAGCACAAATGACTTGCCAAAGATAACCAAAAAGCCCTACGTTAGCATGACACTTACCAATTCTCAGTATATCTCTGTTAGGTACTTGCAAGCGTCAGCTCCTTATGAAGCCATGCAGACAATAAATGTACATTCCGGCAGTATAAATTGGCAGGGGAAAAGTGTGTATAGTGCATCAAAAAAATGTCACTGCTACAAAGAACACTGTGATTAGTATGTCAGCATATTTGTAGTTTCAGCGTAAAACAGCCGATATCCAAATAAAATGTTTTGTTTGTTTTTCAAGTAAGTGACTAAACTGAGGAATTAGCCAACATGAATACACTTAACCGCTCTAATGTTAAGATATTAGAAAGAGTTCTGACTGTGCCTGTCATATATTACCAATAATACACTTGTAACTGTTTGCTGGAAAGCTGAAATTCATATTATATTAACATCTGCTTTTACTTGCTAGCCGCAGTAACCTGCAAGTCTATATTACATCATTTACAATCAAACATTTTTTAAAGCACTAATTAATTCAGCTGTGAAATGAGTGAGGTTGGTAAGCGCGTCTTAGCCATATACTTACCGTTGCTTAGTTTCTTTATTCTATTCATTCCAGGAATAAGTATATCCATTCATGGGTCTAAAAACCAACTGCAGATACATCAAAGGAAAAGTGTGGCGAGCGATCGTATTGTGGTCAGGCACTCTTCACTTCCTCCTCTCAGAAGGGCCATAAACATGGAGGCCTCGTCGTCTGGAAAGTGCGCACTCTCAAATGGAAACACAGGAATTCATTACCCAGGTAG
Source organism: Limnodynastes dumerilii (assembly GCA_011038615.1). Classification (NCBI taxonomy): domain Eukaryota; kingdom Metazoa; phylum Chordata; class Amphibia; order Anura; family Limnodynastidae; genus Limnodynastes; species Limnodynastes dumerilii. Next base: position 37,101 of record WWET01001171.1, read on the forward strand.
GTATAAGAAAATAGCGACCTAAATGCAACGTTATGCTTTCTGGTACAGTATGTAGAATTATTTCATAAGGTTTGGTATTGAAATATCAAGGGTGTCCTTCCAAATTGATCTTGGATCAAAAATGTAAGATCTATATTCACTAATGCAGCTGAGTTATTTTTACTTGTAGGGTCCATTTCTCCAAACACCCCATAGAAGTAAGGGAAGAATGGCAGAATGTTGTTAACCGCATCCTGAGTAAAGAGTATGGTAGAGAGGTTCACGAGAGAACACACGGAAAAAAAGTGCAGAGATGGAAATACGCTCACACACACACCCAGAGATGTCAGATAAAGATATATTGTGTGTAGCTTGTAACACACGCACGCACACACCCAGAGGTGTCAGCTACAAATATAATGTGCAGAGCTGGTAACACAAACGCAGGTGCTAAGTAGAATACCATGGATTAATGAGTGGAGATGGTAACACACACACACAAGTGCCTGGTAGAGTGGCACAGAGGTAAAGTGCTGAAATGGTAACACACACACAAGTGCCTGGTAGAGTGGCACAGAGGTAAAGTGCGGAAATGGTAACACATGCATACAGGTGTCTATTAGACCAGCACTGAGATATAGTGCAGAGATAGTGACAGTTGCACACAGGTGTCTGATATAATAGCAGAAGTAATATGTGGAGATGGTAATACACGCACACAGGTAACCGAGGAGGCAGGAAGCAGGCAAGGAAGAAATGGCCAGGAACAAGGGCAAAGACAGGGAACACACTGGGAAGACACAGAAACTGGACTTTAACAGGATCAATTTAGTGCACAAAGAAGCATGGTAACGACAAAACCAGATGTGACCTGATCAGGTCAGCAGCCCCCACACCCCTCTCTCATATTGGCTGGCATTATGACGGGAACAAGAGCCAGAATGCCTATAAACAGTCAGCGGTGGTATAGCTCCTGCTATATAGATTGCAGCGAAGGCACCCCCGCAAAAGAACATGCATGTCATCACTAGTCAGTGATGACATGACCTAAGGACACCGCAGAACCCTAGACCGCGGCAAGAGAGGAAAGGAGTTACTTGCTGCACTCTTCAGTTCCGAGCGTGTGCAGTAGCAAATCACACAGAGAAACATCACGCCAGCTGGCATACGTTTAGATCTGGATTAAGGCCAGTAGTTCAATAAGCACACATAATTCAACCCTATGCCACAAGAGTTTGTTTGTTTTTGTTTTTTGTTTTTTTTGGGGGGAAGGGGGGTGAAGTGCAGGGGGAATTTGTGGTGATACCAAATTTCAGTATAAAAAAATTGCTTTGTTGTTCTGTTTACTTTGTTGAACATGTCTTTGTCTTTTTATTCAAGGTGTTAAGGACATAAATATATTCTTCGATGATCTGGATGCTGCAAATAGTCCTAAGGACGATGACTCTTTGTTGCACGGTGGTAATTTGACAAGTATGTCGGATGAGGCCAGCAGATTAGACGTGGAAGGAGAGGTAAGAAGCTTAGTGTATTATACAGGTCAGAATTGTCCCAGCACATCGATTACCACACCAAAAAAAATATAATATCTCAGGGTGCAAGAAACGATATTCATGCTGCCAATGTGCACTGCTCTTCATATAAATGCTGACATGCTATGGCAATAAGTTGGTCCACAAGCCCTGATGTTAGGACAAGGTGTTCCTGTCACAGTTACAGCTTTGTACACTTTGTTAAATTTTAAGTACAATCAATAACCAAAAGCACCAATTCAGCATTTTGCTCTGCCTTTGTAAAGAAAACCGCCGGCTACAAAGTGTTTGCTCTGCATGGCACTTTATAAATCATTCCGCAAGAGTTTAGTCATTCCACAATATAAGAATTGTAACTTACAAATGGATATTTAAAAGTAACACCATATACTAGATTGCTTTACTTTTGCTCCATTTGACTTCTACTTATAAATCATTTCTTTATACTTACAGTTTTAGTATAGCAGCATAATAAAGTAGAGGCACTCCTTAGCCCTGCACAAGCACATAAGCACATAATCCTTTTATTACTTTTAAGTTCGCTTTTATATTGTAGTGGAACAATTGAAATTCTGAAGTGCAATCTGGCAATTCTGAAGACTATCAACTGGTTTACTGAAAGCTGTTTCATATTCTTTAAATTTTATTGGGCAGTTTATTTAAATCAAAGTTACAATGGGCCTGATCCAGACCTACGATGTTGCGCTGAGCGTACTAGCGCTCAGCGTAACATCGATACACTCCCCCCGACACTCCCCCTGTCCCAGCGTAAGTACACACTGTTACGCCGGCTGAAGGCTACCCTCACTTCAGCCAGCGTAACAGAGTGTAATTACGCTGGGCATCGGAGCGTAACTACCTAACCCTGCCCTCCCTCATTACCCTGCCTCCCCCGCCTACCTTCCCTAACTGCAGCGTAGCTATGGCGAGGAATGCCTCCTCAGTCGTAACTACGCTGCAGTTACGGACGCCCTATCCTCACTAAAGAAAATCCCTAACTACGCCGGGCAACATCTGGCGGCAGGCGTAAGTCTGGATCAGGCCCAATGATACTACAAATGCAATAAATATTAGCGATGAGCTCCGACCCCCGTGTTTTGGTTTTGATTCTAAATCTTCATCATATTTTGGTTTTGGTTTTGTAAAAAAAAAATGAAATTTTTTAATTTTGGTTATGGATAAAAAAAATGCTAAAATCAAATAATTTTTATGTATTTTTCCTTCTTAAACATTATTAATATGAATAACATTCATTTCCAGTCAATCCTAGTCAAATTGGACCACCTCACAAGATTGAGGTATATATATATATATATACAGTATATAGAAGGGATGCTGTGTGAAAGGGCGCCTTGAACTAAACTCCAAAGGTCCAGATAGAGTTCGATGAATCAATTAATCTTATAATGGATGGTGTATGATGATGATGTATGATGATGTATGAGAATGATGTATGCTCCACAGAGGAAAAAAATATAAAATACAAAATGAGAAAAGATCATATATTGTAGTATGTTCAAAAACTTAAGCAGTTACACCCAGTGGGGCAAATATAGTACTATGTGCTAAAAAGCAACCACCTCTACTAATTAGGATATATATAGAGATGTATAGTAGATTAAATAGGTATCCTTCAATTAAATATGAGTACCAGAGATTATCTTGGTTATTTGCCTGTAGAAGGTATCTTTCAACTCTTATAGGTTCCCATCACATACCTCCCAACTGTCCCGAATTTCGCGGGACAGTCCTGATTTCGGTGCACTGTCCCGCTGTCCCGTCCGTTGTCTTGTTTGTCCCGATAAGCAGAGAATTTTTTTTTTTTTCATTTATTTGAGTTGCAATTAGCCAGTTGTCCAGCAGGTGGCGCTGTAACGATCTGGTAGAGGAGGCTCCGCATGCAGGAAATCACCTCTGCAGAGTTCCTGAGTGTCATCACTGTCCCCAGCCAGTATCCAGCATGTCTCCCCTGCTACCACTGCCCTGCTCTGGACTGTGGCGTGGCCTTGGTGCCCCTACCTTATGCTTTGCTTATCCTATCTGCATGGGCTGTGGAGTGTGGAGGGATACAGATAGTGAAAGGACCAGGGAGACTAACAGCCATAACAAGGGGGCAGGTGAAGGCTGGCACTGTCAATGGGGGGCAGATGGAGGCTGGTACTAGCAATAGGGGGCAGATGGAGGCTGGCACTGGCAATAGGTGGCAGAAGGAGGCTGGCACAGGCAGTTGGGGGCAGACATGGAAGCAGGCAATATTAATAGGGGGCACACATGGAGGCTGGCTGTATTAATTGGGGGCAGACATGGAGACTGGCAATAATAATATGAGGCAGATATAGAGGCTGGGCATATGAATCCTGGACAAATAATAAGGGGCAGACCTATGGATGGCTGAATAAAAGGGACAGGTACTAGATCTGCTGGTATGGGCGGTGCAAGACACACCCACTTTCCTAGACACGCCCACTGGGTGGTACAAGACACCCCCCCCCACTACCAGGCCGCAAAATTTTGTCCCTCTTTTGAATTTTCAAATGTTGGGAGGTATGCCATCATGTACATGTAGAACGAATCAGATCACGCCAACATAGTGCATTAAAGTTTTAAAAGCAATATTTACTTCAAATAGTGTAAAAAACATGCATACCGCAATACAAAGTTAAAACGGCAATAGAAAATCAATAGAGCAGAGCTTATCTGTAGAGATGCACAATGGCCCATTACCAGAGTCCTCGCGATCTTTAGGAGCGATCAGCCCCGTCGCCCGGAAAGCCAATTTGCCGTGGTGGTGAGAAGACGCAGAGAGCCGCTTCTAACCTGGTCCAGACACTCTTAAAATGCTCCATTTCTCGTTTAAAAACCAACGCGTTTCGTCAGCAGAACTATCTGGTCCTGCACCGACTTCCTCAGGGATTAGATCAGAGATGAGTCCGTGGCGCCAAGAAGCATCTAATTATCATGTACACAGTGACCCTGATTGGTGAAGGGAGCCCAAGCGGGGGACCTCTAACGGATACCTAAACTTTCAAAAAGTTAACTTCAACGGTTTTAATATTATTGACCTATGTTATTAATATTGAAAATTTATTTGTTGAATAAACGAGTCTGATTGGAGTTGGTGTATGTTATTTAGGGAGACAACATATTAAAATAATGTAACTACATGATCATTAAAAGAAAGGGAGATAGTAGGGGGAATAAGTGAATAATTTAACTTAAACAGTACATACTAAATGCCCCCACGTTAGTGCAAGGGGCATATACTATATAAGTGTATATAGATGAAAATAGCTATAATTTATAATTTAGAGTGAGAGGAAACTTGGCTGTAACTCTAAAATTAGAGTAGAGTGCAGAATAGCTACAATTGCTAAAGATTAATTTGTTGAGGGTACAAGTCCATTATATACGGGTATGTGGATAAGTATTGAGTGAGAATTAGAGGTTTTAAAATAAGAAAATGAATTATAAGAAAGTGAGCCAGTGCAATGAAGTTTGTATGTACTGTAATAATAGAGGTAAGGGGAGGAAATTAGAGAGCTAAAAACAAATGTATTGGCTAAAAGAGGAAGGAGTGATTTATAAAACAGGACAATGAAAATTATTATTAATTATAGGAATCCACATTAGTGCTAGTTGAAATAGGTATGATTATATTAATTAATTTCATTAATCACTGATTATTGACCAGTATATTCCTAGTACTTTTAGCAGACTAGGGCCAGATTTACTAAACTGTGAGTTTGATGACTATGGGAACCTCTGTCTGTGTGTGACATAGATTGATACATGGACCCCTCACACTGTCACTTTTAAAACGTTTGGGGAAACTTGCTCCCTTGTTATGGTAACTGCCCTGTGGTGGGAATCCTCTTCTATGTCTGTCTAGCCAATTAAGCCACGCCCCTTTTCATGGCACTTGTGAAGCCACCCATTCTTTTCTAATTAATATTTTTTTTTTTTTTATTAAATA
>WWET01001171.1:66249-88426 GCA_011038615.1 Limnodynastes dumerilii
TTATTTTTTTTAGAAACAATATTGTTATTTTACAAAAGCAGAGGTATGATTTCAGAAAAATACATAATCATCTCTGAGCACCCCTGGAGCTGTGCACACTCACCAGTTCCTGCTGTTGTCTCTTTGCAGTCATCTATCACCAACAGTGACATCATGTTTGTAAAGCTACATGCTCCCTGGGAGGTTCTGGGAAGATATGCAGAACTTATGAATGTTAGGATGCCTTTCAGGTAGGTACATGCAGTACGGGGATTAGATTCTGCTGACTGAGGTCAGTATTTTTTTACTAGGTGGGAAATTGTGGAAAAAAACCTGCTCTTTATCTGCCTTAAACATGCAGAGGTGGGCGTCCTGGTTCTTGTCTGTGTAACTATATTTACAGATTTGGTGCAAAATTCACTTGCTGCTCAGTTAAGCCTTATATAAAACAAATCTCCTGTGTAAGGGGACATAAGGACTGACATTTGTAACATTTTATTGGTTTATTGATTTCATGAACAAAATGTTCTTTCCGTATAAGATGCAGGAGTAAAGTACAAAAAGTCTTGCTGATACCAAAGGCTTTACCTATAACCACTGGCTATAGACTATAACTATCCTGATAGGTAGGTACAAAAAAATCTGGGGCTATTTTATTTCAGAAACATCAATCCAACAATATGAATAGTATTGCTCTCAGAGAAAACACCACTTTCATAAATTCTCACACAAAAAATACCTACAAGGAAAAGAGCTCACACAGAAAAGTACCCACATGGAAAAGAGCTCACATAGAAAAATACCCACATGGAAAAGAGCTCACACAGAAAAATACCCACATGGAAAGGAGCTCACACAGAAAAATACCCACATGGCAAGGAGCTCACAAAGAAAGATGCCCACATGGAAAGGAGCTCACACAGAAAAATGCCCACATGGCAAGGGGCTCACAAAGAAAAATGCCCACATGGAAAGGAGCTCACACAGAAAAATACCCACATGGAAAAGAGCTCACACAGAAAAATGCCCACATGGAAAGGAGCTCAAACAGAAAAATACCCACATGGAAAAGAGCTCACACAGAAAAATGCCAACATGTAAAGGAGCTCACACAGAAAAATACCCACATACAGTAATTTTGCTATGCTATATTAAAGGGGCTTGTGTATAAAGAGAGCTTTACTGCTCTTGAGTGTAAATGTTTGTCAGGGAAATCAAAGTGAACAGTTTTTTTATCAACAACCTTTAATGAGAAGGAAAAAAATAGACACAACAATAAATTAATAATACATTTGACAAGGTGAAGTTAGAGTGGTACCTGCTGCTGCTGTAAAGTTTTTCCGTGTTCTTTTTTTACTCTACATTGGCTCATCTGCAGTCTATGCCTAGCCACGGAATTTTATTGCACTCATTTCATTGTCATTGCTGTTCTTGCTGGCATTTACTACCGCATTCAGATTGCCACCCCTGCAATAACCCAGGTAATTTGCTGTGTAAAATCAAAAAACCCCTTTTAAGTCCAACTCCAACACGGGAATTTCCTGTGTTGGACCCTTTCACACTGTACTAGTTTTTCCATGTCTGCCCCGGCATTTAACTGTTAATCATTCAAAGTGGAGCTTTCATTGGCTGACAAAAATGAAGTCCTTAAACCTGCTGCTGGGACTTATGGCTCTTATTTGTTCATTCCCTCTGATGGAGACTAACTCACGCACATCCTCGTTTCTCTGGTGAGCCATGTTTGCTAGGGTGGTGGCAGCTGTAAAATGACATCACTCTCCAGTGCCAGTAATCATCCAATCTGGTTTCTCTGTAAGAGACCTGTGTTGGACCTTTCACATTACTACCCTACAACCATGTCGGACATGGGAAAAACCCTTCTTTTTTTGCCGTGTTGGAATTCAGGTCTAGAACCCCAGTATCTTTCACATCACCACTCAACCCAGGTCGTTGGAGCCTAGCTCTGGGAATTTGACAAAAAAAAACCAGGATTTTAGTTTGGATCTGGCCCACGGACACCTATAATAGGATGTTTGAAATAATGAAGCTGTTGATCCCAAATCTGGAACCTCAAAGGGTTTTAGTGAATTTTGAGAAGTCTGGTATGAATGCAGCTAGTATTTCCACATTTTTATTTGTGTCAAAGACTCATTAAGAAAATCAACAATGTTGGCTTGAAGACTGAATATAAAACTAATATGAACCTAAAAATGACACTGAAGTTTGTTGCTGCATTAGTCTTTGTCCCAATCTATGAGAAGTGTTTCTTATAACCTTGCCGCCATATTTCCAGATAAAGACAATTATAATGAGTCTGAATCAGACCCTACATGACATAGTTTCCACTTCTGTGCAGCAATATGAGCAGGTGAAAGATAAAGTAAATTACTTAAGAAGATTGGCTAATTTGCAGTAAAGAAATGTATAGACTCAAGGGTCCGGGTTCATAGTTACTCCTATATTCCGTATGGTAGCCGCTGTGGAGTATGGAATTTCTGATCCATAGACCTGCATCACCTGGACCCTACCTTAAGTGTTCCACGTGTAAACTCTTCCGTGTGGAATACTGAATTGTACGTCAGGGCTTAGCCAAGCCCTTACTGTACAATTTACATGCTTATGCCAGCTCCCTGTGTGTATCTCATACACATGGGTAGGTGGACGAGGTTGGTTGCGCTCCGATGCAGAGATAATGATAATGCGCATGCACGGTACCATTTTACAGCAGACTTCTACACATAGCGCATAAAAGTTTGCTCAAATTCTTAGGTATGAATCCAGGCCAAACACAGGCCACTTTTGTATAGCAATGAGTTAGTATACTTATAGAATAGAAAATTACAATATGTGGGTATGTTCCTGTGTGAGGATTTTTTCATATGGACATTTTTCTGTGTGAGCTTTTTCCCATGTGGGTATTTATCTGTGTAAATAATTCTGTGTAAATATTATTGTGGGCATTTATGACAGTGGGGTTTATCCATGAGGAATTTTCCTGTGGACTTTTTTTATGTGAGCATTTTTCATAGAATCATTTTTATATGTCCCAGTGTTGGTTGATTACCTCCATTAACAAAATCGCAGGTAGTGTGACCGAGGTACCTTAAAGTTAAATGATGTATACCTAGAAGAGGCCCTTAATAAATATAAGATAGAATGCAGAAAGGATATAATTCCCTGAATGTATAATTCTTAGGTTGAGGCTTTGCTCCACTCTTTGGGCCAGATTTACTAAGCTGCTGGTTTGGAAAAGTGCAGATGTTGCCCATAGCAACCAATCAAATTCTAGCTGACATTGTCTAGAATGCAATAGGAAAGTGAGAGCTAGAATCTAATTGGTTGCCATGGGCAGTATCTCCCCTTATATCAATCCCGCAGCTTAGTAAAACTGGCCCTTTGTGTCTGTCAGCTCCAAGCTGTTATCTACTCTTCCAGGTGTCCTGGATAAGATGCCACATTTTCCTTATATCAGACAGAATGCATGCTGGGGAATGTAGCTATATCATGTTACGTCTCATGTCAGAGCAGTAGTTACAATAAAAACATTTATTGTTTTTAGGTAATAAATGTTAAATAGGTAAAACTCTATGGACGTTGATTTTTGATTAAAGTGTTACGGTAGAAAAGGCTACACTGACTTAAAGGCATCATTTTGTACTAGATGTTGTTCATCTGTTGCACACATCAGTATAATACTAATAATACATTGAAAGCATACCCGAAGCCTTGTACTCAACTACTCCCCCCAACCTAAAGTGAGTATCTATAACTGTAGATTCCCATAAGCTCAGTGAATGATAATAATGAGATATTCCTGAGGCTTAGCTGCAATGTTGGGAGTGTCATTTGCTGATTGCTGCTATTATGTTATTGTGTCATAGCTGGATAATGATCTTCCATACAGACAATCAGCGGGGTCCATTTTTTTTATACAAATGCAGATAATCAAACTGCTACTGGGATTAATCTTTTAATGGCTCACTAGAGGTTATTAGGGACAAGTGCTAATAAATTATGTATACATCATTTATAATTTATGCCTTAGTTTGTTACAATGCTATTAAGTAAAACAGGGTGCAGCAAAAGAATCACCCACATAGAAGACAAACAAACTACAATTAGTCAAAGATTTGTAGCATTAAGGTCATTTGTCCAACATTTGCTGTTTTTGTAAACACTGCTAGGTTTCCTTAGCTGCATTATATATCATCACCAGAAGATTTCCCTTGTCTTCAGATACATTAAATGTTGCAGAACAATCTACAAGACAAACTGATGTATGTCTGCATATCTATTAAATGTCAAATAAAAAGATGTGTGTTTTTTTTTTTTAAAGAATAATAACGTTGTAGATTGCTAATGATAATAGCTTATAATAAATGTAGAAGTATTAGAATTCTCGGTTATTACTGAGTGGCAATTTTTTTTTTCCTCTAAGAGCTAAGACTATTGAAGGACATAGACTTGCTTAGTTGTAAATGGTGGTTTCTTAAAACTTGCCCTTCACAGAATTGCAACTGTAAATACACAACCAGTTAGCTAAGGCTACATAATGTACAGGTACAACGCCAATTTATAGGCACCCCTGGTTTCTAAAACCTTGCCTGAGTAACTAATGGTGGTTACTTATATATACATTTCCCATATGTCTCTAAGACACCAAAGACTGCAAAAATAACTGAGTCTATTATCAAGCTATCGGACAATTCCACTTTAAAACTAAAGTGGAATTGTCTCCAAACCAAATCATCACTCAATCATGGTTACACTCCAGGTCATCTGTTGGCCGCCCTGTATACTGCTCTGGTAGGCACAAGTTTCCAGTTATAAGTTTATCCGGACTAGAAGAGGTTCAGGACAATCCTTTGTGGAAATATCGGTGTTGTACCTTTACTAGTGGAAATTTAGTTGTGACATTATGGGCATATGGAAGTGGCAGTATGGAAATTTAGAAGTTAGTATAAGTCTAAGAAAGGATCTACAATGATATCAGTAGGAGAAATACCACTACAGTGTACCACCTTATTCACCTCCCCACATATAATTATTTAAGTGAGCGGAGATGATTGACGCAGCAGTCTTCTGTGACTGTTGTGTGTGTTAAACTCTATAGTCTTCCTCCAACTCTTACAGGCTTCTGTCTTCAATCTCCTTTGCTTTCTTGCTAGTTGATACTGTAACTGACGATGGGTTTTCTTCTCGACTGGCTTCATTTTTGCTGTTCTTCCAGGAGAAAAATCTATTACCTGCACCGACGATACAAGTTCATGAGCAGGTCAGTAAAGCAAACTTTGTTTCTATCAACATGTTAATTGTGAATTGAGCAGTACATCATAGAGACAAAGAACTGCCATTATTATATATAAGAAATCTTACCTTGATTGGTTTAACTGAACTGCTCAGATGTGTTTATGTCTATCTCTATCTGTCTATCTGGGGCTTGGGTATTAGAGGCACCTAGGTATGCACTGGTGAGCTAGCTGGGCTTTCTCTTGAATTTATCTATTGCGTTACTTACCACACATTTATGTATGAATGCAGCTAAAGTGGTTTCATTAGATTAGGAAGCACAATTTCCAACAGTAGCCACACTTCACACCATGTTCACAAAGAAAACTATTTTATTAGGTGGAGCTAAAATATGGCTTATGTTTATTTTTATTATTATATCATAATACATTTTTGTATTTCAGCAAATTGTAGGTTAGATGTTGTAGACACAAGACTACAGTATATACATAATAACACAGTTTGATAACACTTCATTTATCTGCTTCCTAGAAGTTTAAAAAAATTTGGCAATATTTCTGTTGCAAGATATGTTCTATAAACGATCTAAAGTTGATGCCACCATACTCAGCACACTTAAACCCCCCCCCTTAAGACCTTAAGAAATAAAGACACCGACAACTTTATTTGGCTTAAAAAATGGGACATAAGTTTATTGAAAATATTAAATTTAATCTAATTGGAATTGTATTGACACTATAGAATTTAGGGTTGAGCAAGGTGGCAAGTAGCAGGTAAGTGTCACCTCAGGAACTTACAAACAACAGTAACTCGTCTATAATAAAAGGCGCCCCCACCACCCCCCAATGCCCCCGGCTCCACCCTTCATGTGCACACCTCTACCGGAGGAGGCAAACAAGGCCCTGTCGCGGGACAGGCGGCCAATGATTGAAACCCGAAGGGTGCGCCTCTGAAATCAGATATTTAAACCCCCAATCTTTTTTCTATATAAACTGCGCCAACGAGACAAAATGGTGACACAAAACCTCTACCGCCAAAGCGAGGCATTTAATCCTAAATGCCGCCGCCCGCCACCTCACAACCCCTTAGCACCCCCAGCAGATTGTCTATAAAGATTTGCAATCCCGCATCAGAAAGGTGAATGCCGTCAGCCCTATAAAGATCCGGGCAAGAGTGTATCAATTGAGGATGCATAACTACTAAACCCCCCAAACCTTTAACAAAATTACCAATGGACCAGTTTAGCCGCTTCCTAGCTTTGTCAACAGATTTCAAAGATCCCGGGCATCGCATTACTCTCCTAGGAATAATGTGAGACCAAACTATCCGAATAGCCGGGAACAAAGCATGGATGGCCGACAAATCCCTCTTAATTGCTAGGCCCAAGGCGCAAGAAGTTATTTGGCCAAGGTCATTCCCCCCAAGATGAATTATTAAATAATCCGGAACCGTGTATTCCCGGGCCAGTTTGCAAAAAAGAACATAAAAGATGTCCCAAGTCATACCCCTAAAACCCCACCAATTGAGATCCCAACCTGAAGAAGAAAAGGACGATATATGGTGCTGAAAAAACTGACCTGCCCAAAAAATGTATGAGTGGCCAATAATCCAAACCGAATGGCCAGGATGTAATTCACCTGTAAAAACAAATGTTCCTACTAATCAATGCCTAAAGTGACTAGCGAATAGCACAAATTAAAACTCATATAATCCACACTCTCAGGGAAGGAACACAAAAAGGGGAGGGGCGGAAGTAAGAGGAGCCAAAGTGAAACCAACGAGGGTAAAACACTCCCGAAAACCCCCAGAGTCTCCAACTTTCCAATCAGGAGACCCTACTAAAGGGGAAAAAACAGGAGAAAATCCCCTCGTGCCCCCCGAAGGCAAGCGATCAGATCTAGCTCACTTTAGCTCCCTTTCTCCCCTAACAACTGCTTACCTTAAACCTGTAACCAAAAGCAGATTATACAGAATGCGGCATAAAACATTGCAAGCATAGAAAAGCTAATACTAATGAAAAAATTTTCAAAATCCCCCCCACCCCAACACTATGAACAACTATTGCTTTGCCCTGCGAAGCCTATCAATGCGAATGTACCGCCGGAAAGCTTTCGATTTCCAGCGGCCCAAAGCCATAATTTGCGCTTCAGAACGGCCCTGAACTGCAGCCGCAGTAGCAGCACCGATCCTAAAAGAGTGTGAGCTATAGCAAGACGCATCCAAACCCATACCCCTAATGCAGCGATTCAAAACAGCAGAAAACTGAAATTTCGTTAGAGGGGACCCGTCCGCATGAGCCAACAAATTAGAACCCCCCGGGTGACCCCCAGACAAAAACTTTGTAGCTAACGTAACCGGACAAATATTCGGATCAGCATTGCTTTGCAATGATACCCATTTACCCCTCCCAAGTTGGTCCGTTTTGGAAATATGGATTTTACAAGCTATGGAAGTAGGGGATAACACCACATTATCAAATAAAAGACCCGAATTTGTTGCTTGTTTCCCTGCCGCCACTAATTCGGACACCCTAAAGGCACCGAAGAAGGCTAGAGAAAAGGCCAAACGAAACAAGCGCATCTCAAATTTATCAAATGCTAATTTACGAACCGCATGCATGAGCTGTTTCAACAGAACCAGATCTATGGGTCGTCTCCGATCCCCCCCTGTTACCCTGGACCTCGACCAACCTTTCAATATCCTTGAAATCAAAAAACCCTTTGTACAATCTACCCCCCCGCGCAATTTGGAAAAATAAGAAACCCCTGCAAGAAGGGATGCCATGGATGCTCTTGACTTGCCATTTTTAAAGTTCTGCCAAAGCCAATGCAGCAGCAGCACACGGTCAGTCTTACCTTGCCCCGCGTGAGAGGCCTTGTATGAAGCCCACAGCTCCCAAGCACGCCTATAATTTCGCAAAGTGGCCGGAGCAAGGGAGTTCAAGGCCAGATCCTCTAAACCGGCTGCGCAATCTGCCAGAGATGACAAGGGCATGAAAGGCCTGCCGTCAGAGCATCCGGCGCAAGCTCCCTAAACTTCGACCAATTAAAACGAGACAACGCATCAGCAATGCAATTATCCACGCCCGGAACATGGCGCGCCCGGAACGCAATGTTAAACGGCAAACATTTTAATATTAGATACCGCAACAAGCGAATAGCCGGTGGCGAAGACGCTGTCTGCCCATTGATTGCTTGAACTACCCCCAAATTGTCGCACCAAAAAATTATGCTTTTATTCTGAAGGGAATGTACCCACAACTCTACGGCCACGACAATTGGGAACAGTTCAAGCACCAATAAGTTACTCGTCAATTTGGACTCCACCCACGAAGGAGGCCAGGGGGCCGCGCACCAGGACCCCTGAAAATAGGCCCCAAACCCTGTGGCACCTGCCGCATCCGTATAAAGCTCCAATTCAGCATTGGATGATGCTGGAGAGGGCCAAATGCGGATGCCGTTAAAAGAATCCAAAAATTTGATCCACACATCCATATCCTCCCGAAGCTCTCCAGACAATCGAACAAAATGATGGGCACGTTTTATCCCCGCTGTGGCTCTTTCCAACCGTCTGCAAAAATTCTTGCCCATAGGAATGACCCTACAGGCAAAATTTAAAAGGCCCAATAATGTTTGCACCTGCTTTAACGTAACTCGACGCAAAATGCGCAATTCTGCTAGCAACGTTTTCAATTTTAGAACCTTGTCAGATGGCAGACGGCAAGAACCCGCCACGGTGTCTATCTCAATACCCAGGTAAGACAGACACGCCACGGGTCCCTCCGTCTTGTCATGTGCCACAGGTACCCCAAAATGCCAAAACAGAGCCTGCGCCGAGAAGAGCACCTCCAGGCACACCTCCGAATCAGCAGGGCCGACAAAAAGAAAATCGTCCAAATAGTGTGCGACACCCTCGTGTCGCGCACCAGTGGAGATACACCAATGAAGGAAAGAGCTGAACTTCTCGAACAGCGCGCAAGAGAGGGAGCAACCCATGGGCAAACACTTATCCACAAAATAACCTGCCGGCAAACGGAAGCCCATGTAAACAAAAGCGTCCGGATGCAACGGCAGGAGCCGAAAAGCCGACTCAATATCCAATTTCGCTAACAAAGCTCCTGGCCCATATGATCGCACCAACTCCAGCGCCTGCTCGAAAAGTTGGTACTTAACGGAACAAACCGACGCATCGATCGCATCGTTCACAGAAGAGCCTTCGGGATAAGACAGATGCTGGATCAGCCTAAACTTACCTGGGACCTTCTTCGGGACCACCCCCACCGGAGAAATAACCAGGTCCGGTAACGGTGGCTCCAAAAAAGGCCCCGCCATTCTGTTCAACTGAACTTCTTTCATTACCTTCTGAAGAACCACATCGGGCCACATGCGAGCGGATTTCAAGTTCCGCTGGCACCCCGTGTGAACAGGCCTAACTATAGGCAACGAAAAACCTTCTTTAAAACCCTTCAACAAAACCTGGGCATTAACCTGATCATCGTATATTCCTAACCATAACAACATAGACTCTAACTTGATGGGAGAGGAAGCCCTGCGCAAATCATTTACCATTAGAGCCTGGTTTTGGGGCGGGTCCGGACGGATTTCTACAATCCTTGGCTGCGTGTGGGCCTCCGCATTTAGCGCAGATGTGCTTATATTTACATTGGGGGCGGGTACATCTGGCGTTATTAAAGGAGAAACATTTCTTGACTTGTGCCGGAAAAGTAAATTGTTTGGGTTGCTGATTAAACTTGCGAAAGGCATCCGGCGTCTGTTTTGCATTGGTAATTCTCAGCCAAATACCGACATCGCTCCCGAAAAAATCGATATTCTTTCCCCCTTCTTGGCTCTTGCGGAAACGCTCATCATAGCTACGCCACATGCCTGCTTTAGAGTTAGCATACAGGTCATGCACCAGATGAAGATATTTTAAAATGCCCATATACTCTGTGGGCCTAGTCTCTAAATAACAGGCTGCAAAAGGGCAAAATCCTCCAAGCCAATTTGAGAACGACTTATAGGCTTCCTCCCCCATGCCGCCCTTCGCCTTAGCTGCTACCAATGCCTCTTTGCCCGTTTGTGTAATCTGAAACATATCTACAAAATGCCCCCGCTTGATACGTTCCCTAGTGGAATCCCGGACGTCCCACGTAATAGTCGTATTATCGACCATCACAGGGGGCGGCCCTGGGCGTCGCTTTACTGGTTTCGCCACCGCTGTACTCCCACCTTTTGCTTGCCCCCCACCACCTATCGCAGCTAGATGCTTCTTAAGCAGTTTCATCACCTTCGCAGGACGTATCTGCGAAGCTGATGAATCCACACTGGAGCTAACGCTCCCTTCAGACACATTCCCACAATCCTCCACAAATTCATTGTTCTGCTCACCGGGGTCGATCACGCCAGCCCCTGCGGACACCGGAGGAGGGACGGTGACTTCTGCCGAACCGCACGCCGCTCCCGACGTGCCCTCCAAAGGATCGGTGTCCTCTCTCACCACTGGAGGGGGCAAATCTGCAACGGGAACAGTGTTACTCACAGGAACATTAACTGTCAATTCCCTGCGCTCTCTTTTTTCCCCCACCCCTTCAGAAAGACCGCCCGTACCCACTTGCGCAGAAGGCCCCGTTGGCACCATGTAGGGCATAGGGAAAGGCCAATGCATCACATTACCAGCACCCATGGGTGGGATAAAACCCGGAGACCCCGACATGGATGAAAATGTGCCAAACGGAGTCTGAGTCAGCTGGCCCTGCGGCGAAGATATAAAATAAGGCCAACCTGACTGAAATATGGGGGGTGGGAAAGGCCATTGCGAGGCTGAACCGACAGATGATGGCGCAGGAAATTGTTGTGTCCCATAAGGAAAAACAGAAGGGGAAAATTGTACATTAGGGGGGAACACGGCCGACAAACCAGCAGGAACCCCCTCAACAGAGCTTGCAGACTGTGGCAACGGTGCAGCATGACCCACTCCAGCACTCGCCCCTTGTGGCCCCACACACACCTGCTCGTTGTCAAGGGGAACATCATCAAAATCAGCCATACTGCCCACCTCAGACGATGCACTTTGCCTGCCATGCCCCTGCGTGCACCCACTCACAGGTGTCTCCTCTACATAAAGGCACTCATCCTCATAATCTGCAGGTGTTCCCTCCCTGGCCGCCCTGGCAGGCATATTGCCTCTGCCAGCCACGCCAGAGAGGAAACCCCTACCACCTCCTCTCCTCCTACCCCTGCCTGACATGCGGCCTCTGCCCCCTCCTGCTCCTCCCCTCTGAGAGGAACCGCTGCCCCCCTGCTGATGACCAGAGGCAACGGACCCCCCATCACCAGGGTGAAATTGAGAACCAGCCACCCTGTAGTAATGGGCGCTCCCCCGCGACCGCGGCTGCTTGCGGCGCAAGGGAGCCGCCATATTGGCTCCAGGGGCTTCCGGTGCTTGCCGACTGACGTCAGCAGCACCAGAAGCCGTCCCAGTGCCGCGCGCCGTCAAAGAGGGCGGGCGCGCGCGTGCCTCCGCGCGCCCGTCCCCTTCACACCCCCGACGTCTGCCGCCAGCTTCAGAGAGCCCGGGAACAGGCCCCAAGCCTGCGTCGGCGAAGCGGCTGGGGACTGAGCGGGAGCGGACAGGGCGGCCTGACATAATCCCACACCACCAATGCGGTTACACAATAAAGGAAATGGAAGAAAGTAAAAGGAAAATTTAAACCAGGACAATAAAAAGGGAAAAGGGAGGGGAGGGAGGATAACTTTTATGAAATTAACACCACAATCAAAACAAAAACAATAAAGACACGGCAAACCCCACTGACTACCTATCGTATGCCAACTCCCCAACTACCTACCACCCACACTGCTAGCTACACAATTGTTTTTGAGAAAAAACCTGGACAAAACAAGAGGACTTATCTGACCAACGGATTTTCACAAAAGAGGAGGAGCACCAGTCACACACACCATATGAAAACTGCATCACATGACCTAAACCCTACCCCCTTCTACTAACCCACCAATTACACACCCCCCATTAAATTTAATCTGGAATCATCTACCCTAACCCTGTGTACTGTGTATTTTGGCCCAACTTGTCGTTTATGGCACTTCGCCCCTATACAGTGCTCAGTTGTTCTAATTGCTCACATAGCTAATGACATAAATCAGTGATATTATATAAACAAGCCAATGTTTTGTCAGTATGGTGTGTGTTTTTTTAATTCCACTTTTGAACTATTAAAATGTTGTAGTATTCAGGTTTTAAGATATTAAATAATGTATACACAGTTATTTATTTATGTATTTTTGCAGGATGGAGAAGCAGTTGAGCAGGTTTCGTGGATGGTTGCCTAAAAAGCCTATGAGATTGGATAAGGAGACAATTCCAGACCTGGAGGAGAATGACTGTTACACGGCCCCCTTCAGCCAGCAGAGAATTCATCAGTAAGAAATAAAATTTAAATGTCATTGCCAATAAAAAATCCACAGCTCAACCTGTAACAGGCAACTTGGTAATACTGGACCATTATTTGTTGGGCCAATATGAACAAAAGTCCCAACGTATCTGTGTAAGTGCTTAGGAAACCACTCCCTTTGCTTGCATGGACATCTAACAGCGCAGGCCCTACCTTAAGCTTCTGTTCCAGTAGCACTTAAAATAGTGACAACTTGGGAGTCTGGATTGGTCAGCCCTATAAATATACTGTGCATTAAAATAAAAAAACCCGTTTAACTTCCAAGCACAACTCGCACCCCTAATGGAAGATGTCAGAAGTGTCTAAAGTCTGCAAACTGAAACAACTGAATTTGCATTTTGTTTGCAGCACTCAGATACATGAACATGCATCAATCACAAAAGCGGACATTTTACTATCCTACTACTCCTAAAACATCCACTTATTAGTCTGGATCCAGTTTAGGCCTTAATTCTGGGGCTGTCAGTCCTAGCACAATAGTTTGATCTCTGGAATGGTCCTGCCCATATACCTAAAACATGAATAAGTTGCCTGCCTAGGTATGGAAAAATATTGCAACATAATATTAATATTATAATAATAATAATAATAATAATAATAATAATATAGTACTGGATACAGACTTGCAATTCTGCTGTGCTCGTAGCTCCCATGCTGGATCCCAGCTGTACCCAGAATTCTGTGCCACTCCTCTTGCTCACAAGGAAATCCATCAGCAGACCTACCTTAAAACTTCCACTGCATCTTCATGTGAAGAGAGGATGAATCGGAGGTCTGGATAGTTTGGAGGAAGGTTAGCATACCATCACTGTACTATTAGCATACCTTTCCCCTCCCACTAAGCATATGAGAATTCCACATACCGCCACGCGGTCAGAAACACTTCCAGTACAGAATTCTGTATTCAGCAGATCCAGATCCATACTGAAAATGTGGTGCATGCACATGCGCATTGGCAAAGTCCATATTCAGTACAAAAAAGAGAAAGCGATCCCTGAGTGGAGCACGGATATTCCCTACGACGATCTAATTAAAACATCCATTTTCCTAAATTCTCAAATCAGTTAAGTATTAACAAACAAATGGGAGCTTAATGATCCTCTCCTATATCTTCAATAGTATAGATACAACTATATATTACTACTTTAAAAAATATACATTTATGAATAAAATAGGAATGCCATGCATAGAATTATATACGGTTGCAGTCCACGCTCCAATTGGTTGCCTTTAGAAATAGAGACAGTTTCTTTCTGGCTGTGTCTTTTTTCGAATAGGCAGATATTTTAGATTTTTTTTTAATGAATGGGTGAGTGTGACGGTCGGCATACTCACCCATTCATTTTCGCAGGACCCACTGCAGACACACACCGCTGACAGCTTCAGAGGGGAGAGTAACCTCTCTGGGGACTTTTAGTGTTAGGGAGGGTTAGGGTTAGGCTCTTAGAATGGGAGGGTTAGGGTTAAGGCTATAGAAGGGGAGGGTTAGGGTTAGGCTGCATGGAGGGGGGTCTTAGGGTTAGGCTATAGAAAAGGGAGAGCTAGGGTCAGGCTAGAGAGAAGGGAGGGTTAGGGTCAGGCTGCGGGGTAGGGAGGATTTGGGTCAGGCTGCAGGGAAGGGAGGGTTAGAGTTAAACTAATGGAAGGGGAGGTTTAGGATCAGAATTAGGGGAAGGATTGAGGTTAGTTTAGGCTATGCCTCATCGAATCATAAGCAATCGATATTCCAGCCAGTTCGAAACTAGGGCGGTTTTTAGAGGGGGCTCACACCCAATTATTTAGTATATAAGTTAACATTGCTGAAAATATAACTAATAAAAACTGACACTGTACCTCTCATGCCTCTTTCAGCCCTTTATTTAAGCCTCAAGTAATGTTATTATGTATGTTATAATGACCTCTGTATCCTAATAGGATTTAAATCTGTCCCTCTTAGGCCTCTTAGAGCCTGTAATTTGGTACTCTCCTACTGTGTTACAACAACATACATGGATTACAATAAGATAGAAGTAGTGTAAATAATAGTAGTTATATAAGGGCACATGACCTGAAGTCGGGGATCAGGAGCTCCCTGCATTTAAATTTTTTTTTATGTCTTAAAATTCTTTGTGTTTAATTGATTCTTTTTTTTCACCTTCTATTTTAATATAATTGATTTAAGAATTTTTATATAATTTTTGGATCTTTTTAAATAGTTGTTTTTAAGTATATGTTTTAAGTTGATTGTCATTTGTGCCACTTATACCCCTTTCAGACCGAGCTATCGACCCAGGAATAACTTAGGTCGGGTGTTGGTTTGAAAAGGTCATCCTGGGTCTGTTGGCCTGGCTCTGCGACCCTGGTTGATACCAGGGTTATTCCCAGGTCAGCCTATCCCGTGTTGCGGTGTGAAAGGGGGAACCTGGGTTATATGGCAGACAAGGCTCCAATGTGAAAGGCTACAATCCGGGTTATGTCCGGGTTGTAGCTGCGGCCTGACAGATTCAGCATGGCTAGAAGCCGTGTTGATTGACCCAGGTTTGACCTGGGTTTTCAGTCTGAAAGGGGTATTAGGGATTACTTTCTCTTTTTTGTAATGAAAATGTTGTTCTTACAGGCACCACATAGAGGTAGTAATATTTAAAACCTATAAAATAGGAATTGTGCTAGCAACTTAATATATTTATGAAAACAGATGACATTGGCCCTCGTTCAGAGTTTGAAAATAAGAGAGGAAAGTTATACCTTGACAAAACCATGTTGATTTCAGGGGGGTCAAATTTCATGATTTACAAACAGTATTATGATGTTTTCTGTGTGCAATAAACAAAAGCAAAGTATTCTCCCTGCATGCAAAGAATAAAATTAGTCTTGCTCTCCATGAAATCAAGATGGTTTTGCCCAGGAGTAAAGTTTTTTACATTTTTACAGTTCAAATAATAGTCAAAAAAATATTTTTACATGGCTCTAGCAATGCCTGTGCATAATAATGGCATGCCACAATAATAATAAACAGTCATAAACAAACATAAAAATTGTAAATTGTTCATTATAAATAAAAAGTGGCATACATATGTTGCACTTAAAGGTAAACTCTTGCAATGTCTCTAGGTACGGAATTGGGTCAAACTGTGTATGATCTAGTTCTTAAGTGGTGTGTCTTTAAAAAAAAAAAAAAACATTATAAATGACCAACAATGGCTACATGGCATACATTCCTGGCGCGAAGCAAAATCGCAAAATATAAACAAGGTTTAATATGATATATTGCACATAACACACAATACAAATTAAATAAACACGTTTTAACTGAATACAGAAGTACATACCAATCTGTGGTAATTAAGGACCAGATTTACTAAACTGTGGTTATGGAAAAGTGGAGATGTTGCCTATAGCAACCAATCAGATTCTAGCTCTCACTTTCCTATTACATACTAGAGAATGTCAGCTAAAATCTGATTGGTTGCTATGGGCAACATCTCCACTTTTCCAAACCCACAGCTTAGTTAATCTGGCTCTAAGTCCTAACAGAAGAGGTCCTTCTGTCAGTTACTAGGGGTTGTCATGTCTATTATTTCAAATGGATATAAATATATAAATGTAATACTGAACGACTACTGACAGTTAATTATTCTGTTATTTCACTACATAGATGCACTTTATGATTAGCCAAACTACAGCTGTGGCCCAGATTCCCCACATCTTGTAATTAGAATATAAACTTGGATATTCATTTCGGGTTCTGTTGGGCTTGCCATACTGGTAGGTGCAATAATGAAAGCTAGGGGTTTCATTGTAGGAATTTTTTTGATCAGCTAGTGAGTGTTATGGTTATTGGGGCCAAGCCTTTACTAGGGCCTCTGACAGTGGTGATAGTCTTGTGTGGCAGGAATCTAGAAGGGCATGGCCCATGGAGTAGCTGAAAGGATGGTTTGGGAGTAAGACATCAGGCTGGACAAAAACAGACTGGTGCAACAGATCCTGGACAGATGAACAGACTGGGACTAGACAGAGCTGACAACTGGAACCCAGACAAGGATCATGTCCAAAACACAGACAACAGATTCCTGGAGTGACTGGGACAGGCACTGGGAGCACAGGGCTGGCGCAGTGGGGGAGTGTACACAGAGTACAGTGTAGCAGGATAATACAAATACCAGGTAACAGGAAATTGACACACAAAAGCAGATAAAGGCAGAGGCAGCAAGATCCAGGGTCCAGGGACTTACACACAGGAATCCAGGAGATAAGTGCAGACACCAGGGATGCACAGACAGACTGGACAGAAACAATAGACAAGATCAAATCAAAGAAATAAGCATAAATGTGAGACAAACAAGAGGATAGAGCTAGCAAGGCAAAAGTAGCAGAACAAGAACAAAATGGGACAAGAATTTTGCTGCACAAAACCTGAGGCAAACGGTAAAAATGGCTAGATCAAACAATATCACCAGCAAGGGAGAGTTCTCTGTGCTGGGTATTTAAACACAGTGCAGCCAATCAGAGCTGGAGAGCCTCCCAGCTCTGGTTGGCTTGAATCCTGGCTTTTAGGCACCAGCTGAGATCTATTAATAATGCTAGCACCTGGAGTAGCTTTTGTAGGACGTACTGTGCTATTACAACAGCATTTCAGTTGCTTAGCAACAGCAAGAAGAACAGAAAGCCAGCTAGCAGTGAGAGCTTAATCCTGACTGCCTAAATACAGCCAGAATCTGCTCAAGCAGATAGGGGTGAAAGAGTTTGTGCTGCTGCAAATATCACAGCAGAACATAACAGTGAGAGAGAGAGTGTTATGGAAAGTTAACGAAAACACACTAGGAGATATATAACATAAGGTGAGAGGATTGAGACTGCTAGTGTCACAGATATGCAGTTAGAGCCCAAGGAGTAAAGCTGGAAGCAGACTAGACTGAAAAAGCAGCTCCCATGGACTGAGCAGGGTGTCTGTGGAGGCCGGTGTTCAAAACTGGAGGGAGAAAAAGGTGCGAAAGGGGACAGGTAAGAGAGGAAGGACTCCCAGCAGGGACGGACTGAGACTGGGTCTTAGTGGATGTGGTAAGTTCCATGGTCTGTGACACATCTAACAACTGAACCATGGAGCCTTTTTGTCTCTAATTAGTTTAATGATTGTTAAAATGGCCATTACTGGCATTCTTAGGTTGTGTTATATATATATACTATAATCAGACCAGAAAACCATTTTTTTTTTAGTTTCATCATAAACAACAGAGACACCTTTTTCAACAATGCCACAAGAAGCCGGATTGTGCATCATATTTTACAAAGAGTTAAATATGAGGAGGGGAAAAATAAAATAGGTAAGTTCTTTTACAGATTTTGTTTGCATGAAATTAGAAATGTGGACTGAGAACTATATCTTATATAGAACCATTAAAGATGCCTCATCCCTCATTCCTTATTGCTGTAAACACAGTGCACTTACTGCAATATTGAACTTTTATAGATGCTGCTTATCCTATATTGTCCATCATTGCCCTTACTCCTACCATGAGTGCCTGGTTAAGTGTTTGTAAGTTAAGACACTGATAAAAAAAAAAACAGAACAAAAAAAACAACCCTTCCCTCTCTCCATAACATACACACACACTAAGGACATCTGATAATATAATCTTTGATTGTTTGGCATGTGTATGTACATTATTTATGCACACAAGTTGCATACAAGCATGTTTATAGCGAAGTACAAGTAGCGCAAGTAAAGTGCAAATTGTGGCATGTACAAAATAAGTAAACTAATTAAGGGTGAACATGTCACATGTTACACAGGGTTTTATTGGTTCCTTATTAATATAATGTGCATTAAGTAGATTATATATCATATGCATATTTTCAGTTCATTAGGTCCCTGGGAACTCTGTAATCAGACTTCCTAATCTCTATGTCTTACTAACTGCTAAAGCCATTGGGCTGGATCCAGACCTAGTTAAGTGCTTGAATTTAGTTACTCCTGGTCTAAACCATGTTGATTGCAGGGGAGTCATATTTCATCTGTTGCAAAAAGTAGTTTAGTGATGAGGTGATGTTTCCTATACTAAGTCTAAATAACAGTGTGATAGTAGTCAGTATCTGTGTGCAGTAAGCAGTTCAAAGATATATCCCTGCATGCAAAGAATACAATTAATTTAACTCCCCCTGAAATCAACATGGTTTAGCCCAGGAGTAACTAAGTTCATGCACTTAACAAGGCCCAATGTCTCCAAAGCGCACTCATTGTCACTGCGACCTATGTCCTAGTGGCTGCTTTCAGAAATCCTTACAGCACAAGTATGGTACATTGCTCTTTAAAAGTGTTAGCAATTACAATGCATGGCATAAAAATATATAGAATAACAGTCTTGTAAAAACAAACTGCCAGAATGGAAAACATTCTGTATTATGAGGTAGATGTAGAGGATATAGCACACATAAATATGCAAAGTCTACATTCCATTTAAAGACTCTCTTATTCCTAGAGAAGAATCCTTGACAATAGTGTAATCAATAGCTTATTTTTATTTTGACATGCTAGTTTTTTTATAATTGCACAGGCATATGGTGTCTTAATACAAGGTGATAATTCTGAACTAATACAGAATTTGGCAATCCACAACAGGATATAGGGCTGGATCCAGACCAATGCACGTCTTACGGACATGTGTGGTCTTTAGTTACTACAGCGTAGCGGGGGAGTGCGTGCCCCTCGCACACACCGCTCAAGGTAGTAAAATCTGGACACTTACATGTCCAGATTCTTACCTTAAAATGTACGACTTGGTCTGCGGACTTATTGATTCCATTAAATTATATTTCTTCTTTAGTAGTCAATAGCAGCCAAAACTGTTAGTAGTTTTTCGCTAGATAAGGTGGAAACAGGACCAACAAAAATGAAGCCTCTGGTATATAATCCAGCTCATCCCTTTCCTCTATGTCTTTTTCCTGTAGAGAGGTTTGTTTCTAAATCAAGTGCTTACAATTCTTTTTTCCGGTGACTGAAAGACAGTAGGTGGCGTGACTGGCTCCTTGGGTACCATCAGTCCCTTGGTTGTTGCTGCACATGGTGTAAGAAATTGCACCAGATGCAGTTTCGGGACTATGTTTAGGCGCAGCCTTATGACGTGAACAATGTGACATCAGACACACACTTGAAGAGTGTCAGCTGACTGTTTTCAGTGCGGCAAACATTATTATAGTCATGAGTAAAATTTCTGTTATTGTTCAATTATGAAAAAACTTGTCACAAAACCCCGGCCTGAACCCAAGGAGCCAAAATTAACCTTCCAAGGTAAACCCTTATTTAGGCATATGGAAACGGATTGAGTATCTGTGGTGCACCAGAAAAAAACCTCTTTTTATGGATTGGGTAGTTCAAAAGGATAATAAAGTATAAATAGTATACACATAAAATCAAAATACACATTTATTAATAAAACAGCAGAAAATATAGCTCAAAATATTTAGGCACACATAGTGTAATTAATCCTTGAATACACCTTTCATTTATGAGCACACTGGCTCTCCCGTGCTGTAAGTAATCCACGCTGCTCTGGAAAATGCCACAATCTTCTCCTTAGTGTCGCTCCTGGCTGCGGGGGAAACTTGTGCTGATATAGAAGCTTCTCCTTCGGAGAACATACACGGTGTCGCTGTAATCCTTTGTAGAGATGTTGGAAAGTTTTTCTGTATTTCTCAACGCGTTTCTCCCTCTTATGGGCTTTGTCAGGGAGATAATGAGGAATGTTCAGTAGAATTTTTCAGGACGCCAAGCTTACAGCAAATGCAGGGGTGGGCATTACACTGTTGGTGGGAATTTAAACCTCTGTTTCCTGCTTTTGCAGAAGCGCTCTGTGTATCCACAGCAGTTGGAGGTGTCTGCATGGAAGCTGGGTCCTAGTGCTGTGTCTTTTAGTATCAATGGATCACAGCTAAAGTTAATGTTGCAAAAAGTCCTCAATAGGCATAAATCCATGTTATGTAAAGTGCTAAAAGTTCATTGGCAATGTAGGGTAATATCTAAAATGCATCACAATTTCAGTGGTAAGATAATGGAGATGAAGTCACCTCCTCTCCAGGGTTTGGCTACTTTCTTTATTCCTATGAATGATAGGTCCGCTGGGTTGCAATTGTGAGAGGATGAGAAGTGGAGCGGAACACTGTGTGTGGTCATATCGTTCTTTATGTTACGGCAATGTTCTGCAATCCTTAGTTTTAGGGCCCTGGTTGTTCTTCCCACATACAGCAAGCCCCAAGGGCATTGCAGTAGATAGATGACACCTTCTGTGGTGCATGTAATTTTCTCTTTAATAGTGAACTTGCGTCCATTTTTGTTTGATTTGAAGCTAGTGATGCTTCTTGTGGATCTCTGGGTGGTTGTTCTACAGTCGACACAATTTAAGCAATAATAAAAGCCGTACTGGATTTAGTTTTTAATGCGCTTTGGACGAGCAGATTCTTGATGTTGTCAGCCTTTTGGAAAGTAATTTTTGGTTTGGATGGTAAAAAAGGGGCAATTTTCTCATCTTTAAGTAGAATAGGCCAATGTTTAGTAATTATTCTCTGTAGGTCCTTGGCCTGACTGCTGTATTTGGTGATGAACCTGACTTCTTCTGGTTTGTTGCTTTCAGTGTCATGTAAAGTGTGCTTTTGTTTGTTTGTGAGCCAGAAATCGGTCTCGAGGTTGCTTGCATATTCAAATTGTTCATTTTTTTTGTGTCACAACTTCCTCGCTTTCGTTCTTTCTCAATTTCCTTTTCAGCGATGGTTGTGATGTGTTCATCTGGGGGTATTGATGCTGGGGATGTTGTTGATGGGGGCGATTGGGAGATGTGAGTCTCCTCTCTACCTCTAAAAAATAATCCATAAGGTTCTCTGGATCTTCTTGGGAATTTTGATGGGGAGGGAGACATGTTTGTCTAGGGACTTTTGTGTTGAGACTTTCTAGAAGGGATGCTTTTTGGTTATTGAAATTTGTTGAAGCGGCTGATGCTCCTTTTGGTACAGTGACTGTGCTCTAATAGCGTATTGTTTAGTGTGATTTTGTTGGGTGAAGTTTCTAGGGTAATTTTTTTTTTATATAGTTATTTCTATCATAATGTATGTTCTTATTGTTAAATGGACCATTCCTGAATATGGGTAGGTGAAAGGTGGGGGGTATAGTTGTTGTTTTTGTTGTATAGAGACTCAAGGGAGGAGCGGTGGGGGGGTGGTGTTGAGGAGAGAGGGAGGTTGGTTTGTTTGGGTATCCCTGTGTCTTATACCCCTTTCACATCACCAACTGTGAAAAACCCGGGTCTAAAGACCCGGGTTTTTCCAGGAGATGAAATACCGGGTCTAAAAAAACCCACCCTTTAAGTCCTCAAAAATCCGGGAAATTCACGGGTGTGTACCTTTCACATCACCAATGAATTTCCCGGGTTTTAGCAGCTTAAACCCGGCAGGGCATGCTGATGGTTGTAGTTCTATAATCATCAGCATGCCCAGGGATGGCAGGGCATGCTA
>WWET01001171.1:113014-126258 GCA_011038615.1 Limnodynastes dumerilii
GGGATCTTCGAATGCTTGTCCTTGTCATGGCAGGGGCAACCAAATGCAAGACCATTTCAGAACTGACAGGTAACAAAATGGCACTTTCGAAAAAAAGGGCACTTCTGACCGCTGACCCACACCCCTTTTCTGATTGGGCTGGCACAGCATTCTAAAATGTTTGTGTTACACTAAGATGAGGAGGACTTTACTGTTACACAGATAAGATCCAGCACCTAGTGCTATATGATTGCATTTCTGATATCTATCCATCTTTTTCTGTTCCTCAGATTTGTGTGGTAATTGCTGCTGTTTTCGGCATTGTAATATATCGTGTTGTGACTGTCAGTACATTTGCTGCCTTTAAATGGGCCTTAATCAGGAATAACTCTCAGGTTGCTACCACAGGGACTGCGGTGTGCATCAACTTTTGCATCATTATGCTTCTGAATGTGGTAAGTAGTCATTTAAAATCTATAATGATGTCTTTGTTCTGTGGACTGAATTACAGTTCTGTGCAACTGAAGCACAGTCAAGCACTTGTGTGTGATTATACAGATAGTCATACCATGACCAGTCAAATGCTTAACTTCTAGTTACCAGTGTATACATAAATGATCTTAGTGTGTCTTGTATTATTGTAAATAAAACCCATATTGGATTTAACAATTAATTGTTTCTTCCCATTTTACAGCTCTATGAAAAAGTTGCTATTCTTCTCACTAACCTCGGTAAGAATTAAACTATTTTTATTTGAGTGTTTTGGGTCTATGGCCCTGATTCAGAGGCTGAAAATAAGAACTTAAAGTTACACCTGGGCTAAACCATGTTGATTTCAGGGGAGTCAAATTTCATTTGTTACAACAGTATTATAGTTAAAAAGTGATGTTTCCCAGCTCAAGTCTAATTAGCAGTTTAAAAGTGAAGCTGATCAGGTATCTGTGTGCAATAAGTAAAAGCAAAGCATTCTCCCTGCATGCATAGAATAAAATTAACTTGACTCCCCCTGAAATCAACATGGTTTTGCCCAGGTGTAACTTTAAGTTCTTATTTTCAGCCTCTGAATCAGGCCCCATGTTTCCTTTTATAAATACTTATGTTTATACAAAAAAGTATTTTTCTGCAATATTAGTAACTATAACTGAGGTAAAAAGTCAAGTACGCGGTATTCAAGACAATGCAGGCTTTCGCCTAACACCAGTGCTGTAACGACCGGGTGTGTTTGCTACAGGGTGTGGAGGAGAGGGGGGCCTGTGGCAGCCACCCACCCTGCATTCACAGAGGAGAACTCTAAGCAATCAGCAGATGCCAAGGTAGACAGCACTAAGCACTGCTTAAAAATAATGTGCCAGCAACTAACAGTTTAGTGCTGTCCTCTGTCAGCAGAGTGGAAAGGTGGTCTGTGGCCAGCATGGGACAGCAATAAGCTGTCATCTGCTGGTACATTATTTATAAGACTGAGTGCTGAGCGCTGTCTAAGCTGTCAGTCACTGAGAACTGTCTGTGAAACATGACCATGTCCAGAATTTGCACCCTACCCCACCCCCTTGCTACGAGGCTACTTCTTCCCCTGGTCTACACTACGCTGCCTGGACAAATATCCAACAAAAAACAGAATAAGAAGAGTAAAAGTCTCTTATAAGCTCACTTTGCATGGCATTATATTATGATATCAAAGTAATGCTTCCTGTGCTTGCATCTTATCTCATTATATAAATTTGAATTTAGGAAAGTCAAAGGACAGGTTGCTAACACCTGTTGCCAGGGCCTGGCCATCCCCAGGAAATGGCACTAGGCACATACCAAATAGAATATTCGCCACTGGGGATAACCCTGCACTGGACAAATCAATACCACTTGCATGTTTTTTTCCTTAAAATGTTCTTGCCATGGCTGACTAAATATATTGATGTAGTGATGAGTTAAAAATGACTGTAGAGAAGTGTTATGTAGCTTGGACTGTATCTCTGTATAGAGAGAAGTACAGCTACAGAGTAGCTAAGATCGTCAACAAAAGATGTAGGGGATCTGTTTACAAAGCCCTTCTCGCCTTATTTTGAAGCAATAATTGCTATTTTCACTTTATCGCATTAAAATTAAGTTAAAGACACCATATATAAAAATCATGGATCACCATAAAAACTGCTGTTTCCATGGCAATCAATGTACACTACATATGTCTCCGCTGGCCTGTTCTTAATGCTGGCCGGAACTTCATAGTATTTACTAACTCTCAAAGTGGAGTTTGTCTAAGAAATGGCTTTATTTTAAGAATTCCAGCAGTCTCCCCATATGCATAATAATAACTATTACTGGTAGGAAAATGGAGGTATATATAAGGAGACAGCTAGAATACACAGTGTATGCATGTAAATAAAAAATACATAAACACAAATATTAACTAGTATACTATTTTTTTTAAAAGTCAAATAAATAAACAATAATCGTACACTTATATATTTATTTTGCCCACCGGAATCACCAATTGCGTTCCTTGGTCACACGAACAAGAAACACCAATGAGTATTCCAGTGGGCACAATAAGAAAATAAAAAGGAAAGAGTTCATACGTGCCTGTCTCTGAAGACTGAATGAAGTCCCGGCACATATGCAATGTTTTTTTTTAAGTTTCGGGGCTTAGAAATATTCTAAGCCCCAAAAGGCAGCCACTGGGGTGAGTAAAGGTAAATTTTGTGAATAGAGTTGTCAGGCTCGCTGCGTAGGAAAGCCTGGTTCAGGTAAATTCCTTTCAAAGCATTGTTGTAAGTAGAGCCTGTAGTTTTATGAGAGTCAAAGACAAATCAACAGATCCTAATTTAAGTATGATTGTACACACATTGGGGTAGATCCAGAACTACGTTTGCCGTATGTTTATTCGCGGATTTATTTTCGTGCGCGTAAATTCTCTACACTCCCCTCGGCACGCCCCTTGCACGGACGTATTTTGTCAAGATACGCTTTCCAAACCCTACCTTAACTTTTTCCAACGTAACCGCAGTCATACGCACACGAACGTATGGGCTGAACGAATTTACGCAGCTAAGCACGCTCATACTGTACGCTGTAAATACACCCCCCCGCCTACTTCACGTATTTCTCATGTAATTTGGACTAACGTAAAATCAGCACACCCACACGTAAGTATTTACGTGACACATACGTGAATGGCCCATACTTTCACAATTACGCTACGTTAATGTGCGTATTTTCTATGGTGCGCATGCGCAGTGCGTACAAAACAGCGATTTTACGTCTCAGACACGCGTAAATTCGCTCCGACGCGTAGTTCTGGATCAGGCCCATTAGTCTATTCATATAGAATGGACTTACATGCATGCGATCCTATAGTCTGTGCATGCAAGGGCATCATGCTCTCATCGAATGCACAAACGCCCGTGCCCTGACCCCTACCTTAAATGCATTCCGATGTGTAACTTGCTTTCATATGCATACACATTAAGAACGAACAAGGTACTTACACATTCGGCATTCGGCAAGTACCCTGACATCCTTAGATTAAGATCTGGTCCACTGTCAGGAGTCTAAGGGATACATTTACAGTATAAATCTAATTTATTAAATATTAAGGAGAACCAACGTAAGAGTCAAAATTGTCTATAATCATGACTATTATATACTTAAACATTTGGGGCCAGATTTAGTGGAGATGTGGCCCATGGCAACCAATCAGAATTTAGTTCTCCGTTTCCTATTACATACTAGAAAATGTCAGCTAGAATTGGATTGGTTGCTATGGGCAACATCTCCACATTTCCGTTTCCGCAGTTTAGTAAATCTGGCCCTAGGTGTCATTTCATACTAAAAGCAAGTTGTTTGTAATAGTCAAACCAAAAGAATGTTTTGTTTTACTTTCAAGTTTTATAAAGTGGATTAGAGGAAAACAGCTTGTTGAATGACAAATTTGTGATATATGGGTGGTGTCAAAGATCAGTACATTACTTACAGGACTGGCCTTGCTAAATTCTGTTGTCGCAGTTTCTATGGCAACAAATTTATTTTTATCAGTTCAACTCCTACAGAACACCACTCACTTTATAAAATGGAGAAAGATGATTAATTAAATTCTATCCTTTATAAAGATGGATGATTTAGCTAAGTGTAATTTTTCCGAGATTAACCTAAATCTGGGACAAAGATATTCTGCAGTCTGCACGGAAGAGGTTTGTGAACACTGTCACTCCCCTCTCTTCTACTTTAGACAAATTCCACTGCCATAAACCTACCTTAAAAGTACTGTGCGGATCAGCAGTCCGTACAATCGCTGATCCACATGGAACACTTAAACCCAGACCACAAAGTTAACATGATACCCCCATCCACCTTTCTGAGTTTAGGCAGGCGGAGGAGATGTACCGTCCTGTTGGACGGATCTAGAGGCTTACAGAACTACGTTCTGTACACCTGGAGATCTGTTGTGGAACATTGCATATATCTAGCAGAGAAAAAGAGGAAAAGGACCAGGCACTGGTGTCTAAATAATACTAGACCTTTTAATCCTTATAATAGAGAATGGTGCACCGAGAAATATAAATTGTCCTAGTATTTGGTTTTTTGTTTATAATAGGACGGTAATCCCATTACAAGCTAAGATTTCTCATTTGGGCACTCAAGGTCTTCATATTTAGACAATATATTGTGACATTAAAATCATTACGTTTTATTAGTATGCATTAAAAGTAATGTAGTGACTTGATATTTGAACCATAAAAGTTAAAATATCTGTTCAATTGATATCAATAGAAAAATAGTGTAAACACCGAAAATATTTGTTTAAAAACAATCTATAGTAGTCCTTTTGCTTATTTAATAAAACATTTTTCCACCAAAACTGTGTTTGATATTTATTATATCCTTCTTTCTTTCTGAGTATCTTTATCCTTTTATTATTGTTGCCAATAGTAATTATTAAATATCTATCCTTTTAGTAATTAGCTCATCGTTATAAGGATTATATTTCCAATTGATATTTAATCATTTTGCTAGATATTGATCTAAGCACTCATGTTAGTAGTTGTGGTACATATTATACTATTCAGTTGAAAGTTATTAATAGTATTATATTTCTATTTATTTGTATCTCTTTACTGTCGCTGTTTTTTTGTAATACAGTGTATCTAATGTAGTCAACAGTATATTTCCAGCATCATGCAACAAAGATTATCATCAAAGGATCATGCAACAGAAATAATCATCATAGGAAGATACTCAGCGAACTGTAGTAATGCAGGTGCTTGAACTACATATTAAAAACGCTTGTTGTCCACCTTGTGTAACCTTGTGAGTACACGTGGATATGCCGCTAGATCGCGGTCTAGTAGAAGCGTTAATGCATCTATGCACGAAACATTAATCTACCAGGCAGATCTGGATTAACAATCCAGTATCTGCAACGATTAAACTAAGGATTCTAAAGCAATTAACAGGACAAATGTAGCGGGTGTTCGTGCATATAGACAGATATTCACCAGACTTCCACAATCAACGTGCAGAAATTGTGTCACTATTAACTCTGAATCCGGACAAATATTAGGAGACACTTCTATCTTTTTATTGATCTGTTGCAGTGTTTCCCACACTCTGTTCTCAGGTACCCCTAATGGTCCATGTTTTCCAGTTCTCCCCACTGAACAAATGATAGGAGTACAAACTGTGTATAAGTCTGTTCCCTGTAACAGTCAGTAATGATCACAGCTGTGCTCCAGCAAGGATATCTGGAAAACATGCACTGTAAGGGGTTCTTGAGGACTGAGGTTGGGAAACATTTTGGAATGTGTGTCACTACTTGTATGAATGGTGTATATGTTGTGTTTACAGCTTGAGAGATAAAAAAAAAAAATGTTTTAAAATTTACACTATTCCACGTGTTTTTACCCCACAGAACAGCCACGTACTGAATCAGAGTGGGAGAACAGCTTTACTTTGAAAATGTTTCTCTTTCAGTTTGTCAATTTGAACAGCTCAACATTTTATATAGCATTCTTCCTGGGAAGGTAACATCCTTTATATTCTATCACTATAGAACTCCAAAGTATTTAACTCAAGGAAACATTGTTATAAACAGCTGTAGTTTATAGCATTCTCATGCTCGTGTTGGGTACGCTCTTTCCTGATTTCATAAACAATGTGAC
Organism: Limnodynastes dumerilii; assembly: GCA_011038615.1. Lineage (NCBI taxonomy): Eukaryota > Metazoa > Chordata > Amphibia > Anura > Limnodynastidae > Limnodynastes > Limnodynastes dumerilii. The sequence goes on from WWET01001171.1 coordinate 119,143, forward strand.
AGATGTAACTTAGCTGAATTACGAGTTCAAAACCGTACCTTAATTTTTCCTTGCATGTCTCTGGTTTGTAAGTAATACCTTGTTGTACGTAAGTGTATAACTTAACCCATGCTATACAATTTAAATACCTCCCTCTTATCACAATGTATAATCTCAGCTTGCGTAGTGATGTCACGCCCTTTTGTACGGAGTTACGATCAAGTTGCGCAACATGTGCCGCGTGCATGCGCAGTGCGTTGCCACAGCCAGATTTACGCATGCAGCGTGCATTAACTGGCTTTCGTTATTAAGTCTGGATCCGGCCCTTTGTTACCAGCACTAACAGCATTTTTTAAGGTTAGTGCCAGTAGCAAAAACTGTGGACACAAGCTGCATTTTTTGTGTTTTTGTTATATTATTATTCTTTCTGATTTTTTTTCACTGCTTGGGCCTCATATTTACATATGTACACCCTTATTATCTGCAACTATCAGCCTAAAACATTGATCACTACATGCTACCAATTTTATACAATATTAATCCCGCAATGCAACTGATTTTGGCTTGCTAATTACCACTTGTATATGCACATACCCAATATACTGATAGTTGGTTGAACGGCCCAATAATTGTATAGTGTGTACGCAACATGAGTCATACTAAGGAAATAACAGAATCAAATTACTTGCAATGGATTATGTCACTGTTAATATGCACTGATGTAAATTTTTTTGGTTTTTTCAATTTTTTTTCTCCAAAAATATAGTAATAATGCTTGTATAGCAGACACAAGGCAAATATTTGTCTTGTTACAAGATTCTAAAGCAGATGTGTTACAACATAAATAACTATGGTATTGTGTGCTTATGACCTTGCAAGTAATAATGAAAAGCCTTCTCTCAGGTTCCAACTGTAAGAACACAATAATAAAAGATGTCTTAATTCTTTATTACAATGGAATTTGTGCATGCAGGGTGTGGTATGTCAGTTTTAAAGTGACCTAGTTTTAAAATACATAAAATAAAATACTTAAGACTGCTATTAAATTAGTTAAGGTTTCTTTCTCACCACACCTTCAGCTAATCCTGCTCAGCGCTAGGCACACCTGTGTCTGCTTCTTGTGGTGTTGCAATAAACTGTTCTGGGCCATGCACACCTGTGGCTGCTTCTTGTGGTATTGCAATAAACTGTTCTGTGCCATGCACACCTGTGGTTGCTTCATGTGGCATTGCAATAAACTGTTCTGTGCCATGCACACCTGTGGTTGCTTCATGTGGCATTTGAATAGAATTGCTCTGTGCAAGGCTCCCCTGTGTTTATTTGCAGTGACATTACAGTGGTGCTTACTATGCATATTTCCTCTGCTGTGAAGTTTCAGGTTTATCATTAGCATATAACCAACTTTATGTACCCGATCTGAATAAAACTGCTTGTCAGCTGGATGCTGATACCCTATGCACTATATCTTTCTTGATATTTCATTCCAGTCATTTTGGAAAATGATAATTGTACCTTAGATACATATGTGGTAAATTATCAGACATCCTTGCAGTTCTAAATTATGTTATAACTATTTAGTTAATGATAAACTTAATCATGTTATTTGACAGGTGTGTGGATGTTTGTTGTTATGCAATGCTATTCCTCTGTTTTACTTTGGTACATTTTAATTAATATAGCATTTGGTGTTTGAGTGCAGCTTAGTCATGATGTCAGGGGCTTTACACTACAGCACACCATCATGTAAGACCTTTAGGCTCACTGCTAATTCCAGAACATTCATCAGATTTATCCCTCAGAAATGTAATGCAACCTTTTTAGAAATTACTTTAAACATAAATGCACTTAAATTTAAAAAAAATACTTGAATAACTGCAGGTATAATGGTGTTAATGTATTTGGACCTGATTCACACTTAAGAAGGCTTTAGGTTCTTAATTGTATGTAACTAATAGCAAGGTGACTCCCCTCACACGCCCCAGTTTTCAGCTTCCTATCTGACTTATGAATGCCATAGGGCTACCTTATCTTTAGGTTCCTAGTTGTGTGCGTAGGGAGGCTAACTAAATGCCCCCTCCACCCATTCGTCTTATCTTAAAGTTTTCCCAACACATCCCTTCCTTAAGTCACTAGAAACCTTTAAGAAATAGGTTCATAATGGTGATTCAGAGCCATCATGTTCTTAATTCCAATATAAATTGCATATATTAGGTTACTACGCATGCGCAGTGTATCCCTTCTTAAATATACGCACCAAAAATTAGCAGATTCTTAAGTGTGAATCTGGTCCTTTGTTCTTAAGTATTGAGAGCTAGGCACATCACTGGTAACGTTGTTCAAATAAAAATGTTGTTCCATAATTTAATCAACCAGCAAATCTTTTGAATTTGTAAGTGATGCAATAACACTTTTTTTTTTATCATTAAAGGTTTACCGGAAGACCGGGTGCTTATTTAAGGCTTATAAACAGATGGCGACTGGAAGAGGTAAGTGTAGTCACCAAGGCCCTGATTCACACTTAAGAAGCTTGTGCTTTTCAAGTGCGTATTTTTCCGAAATGACCTACTATGCATGCGTAGTAGGTAATTTATGCAATCTACGTACCACTTAGGTACATAGATTACCTCCATGTGGTCCTAAAAGACTAAGTAGTTTAGTTAGAAAGAGGCGTGCTAATGCTGCTTCGGGGAGTGGTTAGGCAGAAATGGGAGGGGGGAGGGATTTAGATTAGCCGGGGAGTGCGGGGGGGAGGCTGGGAGAGGCATTGGGTCTGATCCACACCTACGACCCTGGCCGGCGGATGCGTAAGATCGGCTATTCAGCCGATCTGCGCATGAGCCAGGCAGATTTTGCCCGGCATAGGTAAGGAAATCCTTTAATCTGCATCGGGCGTCCCTAACTGTTGCGTAGTTATGGTTGAGGGGGCATTCCTTGCCGTAACTACGCAACAGTTAGGTAATGAGGGCGGGAGGGTGGATTTGGACATTTACGCTCCTGTGCCCGGCATAGTTACACACTGTTAGGGTAGCCTTCAGCCGGCGTAACAGTATGTAATTACGCCGGGCACAGGGGGAGTGTGGGGGTGAGTGCATGCCGATAGCGCATCGCCGTTGGTCTGGATCAGGCCCATTGTCCGTGCGTAGTTTCCTTTCATATGAAGGAAATTACGCACGGTAAGATAAGGTAGCCCTATGGCACTCTTAAGTCCCATAAGGTACCTAAAAACCAGGAGAGGGTTAGGGGCTGCACTACTGAGTTAGGTGCGGTTCTGTCCACACCTAACTCCCTCTTAAGTGTGAATCAAGGCCCAGGTGACCTCTTAAAGATAGTATTGTATATAGATTTGACCTTGGTTTTGTTTATCTGTGTGTGTAAAACTTTTTAATTGATTGATTATGTATCTTTTCCCCACTAATCTGCAGTGCCACCCAAGTGGATGCCTTATTGATTTATGCATGCAGATGGGTATAATAATGGTACTGAAACAAACATGGAATAACTTCATGGAACTTGGTTACCCGTAAGTGACTTTTAACTTTTTGTCAAGAACTAAAAAAAGTAATTTTACAAATTATACATCAAATGCTAAGCCCTCTAGGCAAGCTTTGGTGGCCAGTGCTCTACATGTGTTGTCATGTTACGAGTGGTGTAAGCCACAGCAAGTTAGGTTAATGTTAATTAATGTGTAGTGAACGCTGGTAGAATCTGTTATTTTTGTTTACTAACCATCCAGGTTGATCCAGAACTGGTGGACTCGCAGAAGGTTAAGGCAAGAGCATGGTCCTCATGTGAAAGCTAGTTTTACCCAGTGGGAGAAAGACTACAACTTGCAGCCCATCAATGCTTATGGGTTATTTGAAGAATACCTTGAAATGAGTGAGTTCATTTTTTGTTTTATTTTTTGGGGGGTTTTTTGGCTGCTATTTTTTTTTTCCATCTTCTAACATAGCATGATATATATTTTAACAACCGAGGCAAAAAATAAATACTTATCACCTTAATTGTACCCAAATTAATAATTCACTGTTCAGTACCCATTTCAACAATGCACCCTGGACGATCACCACATTTGCACATCCCTAGGTACAGTCCTGATATTTTTATTTGGTGATAACAAATGCTCTGGGAGTCCTTATAGAACGGTGCGCTGCAGCATATTTGTAGTAATAAACATTTACTATGTAATAACAAATCAGGATACCTCTGCCTCTTTGGACTGGCCCAGGAAAATGGCCAGTTCCAAGTAGTAACACATTTTTTTCAGTTTTTCACACAAATAATATTTTTGGTAATCCTGGAATTCTTATTTTTGGCACAAAACCAGAAAGAAAATATGAAAAAATGCATCTAGTTTTTCTTTTTTTTAAATGTATTTCTAAATAATGATAAGATTTTAAATCGGACTTTAAATTTCACTGCACTGACAAAATCTGTATACACAGAGATTGCTTTGTCTAAATCTTACACAATTGAGACATGGGGGGTTAAATCAGTGGTAAGACTTTTTTTTCACAGCAATGAGAAAACATCGTTCTTGTCACTGCATATTGATAAATAAGCCCATTAGATCCACTTTAACATGACTTCTCTACAACTGTCACTTACAACCTTTTTATGAAACAGTGATTCGCTTGCAAAGATAAAAGAGCGGAAAGGATTATTGAAATCACTTACTGAACCTCCAGTGTCACACTTAATGGTATATCTGGCGTAATGCCAATGTACTACAGCCGAGATTCTAATTGCATTATAGCATCATTTTCTGACACTTGAAAAAGAAGCACTTTTTGGCTATTTGGCAAAATGTCCTCATTCCTTTATATAAGTAGCATCATTACATTTAGTATCCCCATAGTAAACATAATTGATATTACTGTACATAATGCTTTTCCCATTGCGGGAAAGTATAGACCTGCGTTGTTGGGTTAGTTTTTAGTGATTGTTACCAAAAAATAACTGAAGAAAATGTGCAGGGTACATGATGGTTACATTATTATTATTATTATTATTATTATTATTATTAATAATAATTATAATCTTAATATATAATATATTATATATGTATTTGTATGGATTAAAGAGAAATCAATGTTTTCTTGTTTTAAAAAATGCTTGTAATTGACTTTCTATTTAAATCTCAGATCCAAGTAAGTTCATTTAAAAAAAAAAAACAACCAAAAACCCTCATAGAAGAATAGATATTTTGCTTTGTGATATTTACTCTCTTTTGTTTTTCTTACAGTACTTCAGTTTGGTTTCACTACAATCTTTGTGGCTGCTTTTCCACTTGCCCCACTTCTCGCCTTACTTAACAATATTATTGAAATCCGTCTTGATGCTTATAAATTCATCTCTCAGTGGAGGCGGCCATTAGCTTCAAGAGCCAAGGATATAGGTGCGTGAGATACAATGTATTACTGATGGGAATGGATGTATAAATGTCAAGTTCCTATTTATTCAATTACATTATATATCGAGAAAATGCTGAAGCATTCATTTTTGTTGCAATAAAATGGTCAGATTCCTTATTAGTATACAATATATATTTCTAATATAATCTTTGCATAGGATATAATTTAGTGTACACAAATTATATATTGAAGTCCCTATTTTAAGTTAAATGTTACACAGAGCAAGAAAATGTCTACTGGCCAATCTAGAAGTAAGATTTCACATCATTTCTTTCCGTTTCTGTCGGCTTACGGTCACTTTTTGATATTGTATATGTGCGTATATTAGTTCTCACCGATCCGGACACTTTCCAACCCATCGAGATTTAAGAGCAATTTGGATATTTAGAATTGGGAAATATAGTCCTATTATGGTATTCTTTCTTATTTTTTCTCATATATTCCCTTTTATTAATTTTCTCTATTTCCCCTAAAATAAAACTTTAATTCTCTTTATTTCTGCTCAATTTTCCCATAGCAGGGGTTTGTCACCCTGTCCTCAATTACCACTAAGGGTCCATGTTTTGCAGGTCTTCCTACAGAACAAGTGATATAATGAATACCAGCTGTGGAGCTTTTAAAATGTAACTGTCAGTTATGAGCACACCTCCAGCAAAGAGATTTGAAAAACATGGACCGTTAGTGGTACTGGAGGACAGGGTTGAGAACCAATGCTCTATACATATAAAACCATGTCTTTTAAATGTTGTAAGTGACATATTTGGAATTATAATTACTTCCATTCTGACAACCGTAGAACTTAATTGGTTTCTCAATAGTTTCTAGAACAACTGATATTTTTGTATATTGTACTTTTTTTTTACTATTTGGGCTAAAGGATTATTATTTTAAACAGGTATTTGGTATGGAATCCTAGAAGGCATCGGGATTCTTTCTGTTATCACCAATGCATTTGTCATAGCTGTTACCTCAGACTTCATTCCTCGACTAGTTTATGCCTATAAATATGGACCTTGTGCAGGACAAGGACGAGCTGGAGAAAAGTACAGTAATATTTTTCCATTTCTTTACTGGGTATTTCTGTAACTTAAATGAATGACAGCGTCACACAGCTACTTGGACGTCAGAGCACACATTAATACTGCAGTGTCACCAAGTGGACGTATCATGATAGTATTTTGAAATGGTAGATGTGTCCTTAGCAGTGACTTGTGTGTGTTGACTTCTTAAACCTTGTATTGCTAAAATCATGTTTATTGTGTTAATGTGTTAAATACAGTAATATTAAATTATAATTAATTTATAATTCATAGAGAATCCTTATTTTCTAGATTTTAGATTGCAGAGAATTATTTCTAACAAGCAAAAAAAATGGTTGCTGTTAATTTGGTTAATGCTTTAAATTTCTGGACATTTGGAATGGTGTACATATTAAAGAACATTGTAAAACCCAGGATAGTATGATTGAGTTGCTTAGTTTTTTATAGAATGTGCTTTAGACGTAAAAATGATGGCCCTATTTATGAGTTTGTGCACCTATCAAAAAAGAACTAAAAATTTAATATTGAATTTACTGTAATATACCTGCCATAGATAGAGATTAAGGGCTTCCCAACACATATATGTATCTACTAACATTGAGGCAGTAATACAGCAGGTGGAAACAATATCTTCTATGCATCAAAGTCACAGTGGGACTACCTTCTTTACCCCCCCCCCCCCCCCC
>WWET01001171.1:143691-165675 GCA_011038615.1 Limnodynastes dumerilii
GCAGGAGCTTCTTGCTCCAATGTATTTCTTTCATAGCAGCCCCATGAGCCAGTGATAAGGAGGGCAACTTGCTGCAGTAGCACAGCTTTTAAGCTTACTTTAGAGGAATTGACAAATAGATGCCAATCATCTGTCTTAAGCTTGTGCCCAAGTGCCTCTTTAACAGATGTAACATTGTGGCATGTCCATCTTTGAGGGCAAGGAATCCTAAAAGTTATTATGCTTCTGTCTGAAAGCACATACTTCAGTGTCATTCTGACGGAAGTTCCAGCCCTTCAATGTGGAGCCAAAAAGTTCTGCTTACCTTTTGGAGAGGTTCAAATCCCTGACAAGGTCATTCAGATATCCATTTAATAACTGCAGTTTAAGAGAAAAATTGGATGACTCAAATCTTGTGTCAAGATTTCTATCCAAAGACTGAACTCTTCTGGAGGCCTTGGCCCAGTCATTGTTTTACTGTGAGACATGGTGGACAGTAAGTCTGGGTATGTCACGATGAGCTGATGCCTTGAATAATCATAAGACAAAAGTAGCAGTCTGTGCAGTGATCATTCGGTTCCCTTCAAATCACTTAAAAAGGGAGCCTGAAACAAACTGTTGGACCAGCCTGCGTGCCAGACACGGAAGTGTATGGAGTTGCCCGTGTCAGTAACAGTCCATACAGCAGCTTGTCACGCAATTCATGTTTGATCCCATATTTGATAGACCAAACCAAGCACCACACATGTGTGGAGCTGCTTCATGAAGTCAGCAGAGATAATATATTCATAATAACAGATGAGAAGCAGTTATAAGAGATTATGGGAGATAGTGGCATATGTTAAGCCTGTCCTTCAGACTAAATTTTTCATATTTTTTAAAGAAATAAAAATATCTGTTACATGACAATCCATAGAAGCTACTCACTCATTATATTAATTGATTAGTCATCCAGAAAAATTGTTTCCCACCCCCTTTTCTCCCCCTCCCAAGTATCATCAATAATGCAAGGCCGGGCTGGGACTGAAAAGCAGCCCTTGCATTTAAAGCACACAGGCAGGGCCGGTGCTAGCATGTCTGGCGCCCCCCCTGCAAAAAATAAATTAGTACACTCCTCTTTTATAACTTATTTGTGCCCCCCTTAATGCTCACCCTGATTGTGCCCCCATTACTTACATTTTACTTGGCCTTCTTTCTTCTTTTTTCCCCCTCTCTTTCTTCTATTTTCTTGTTTCTTGAGTAGACTCTTCAGGCTTCTCTCTGCGCGCTCCTCACTGAATGTCAGACATGATGACGTCACGCCCGAGATTCAGTGAGAAGAAAGGAGTAAGGAAAGCAAAGGATGCTGGGTCCCGGGCGCCACCATACTGGGTAAGTATATCTTTGTTTTAAGTTCTTTTTTATATATATACTGTACTGCGACGACGGTGTGACCAGCAAGGGGTGGTAGGTGGAGGGGAATATTTCTCTGGCTTGGTGCTCTGCTGCCGCGCTTACCCCGCTTACCAGGTTCCACCGGCCCTGCACACAGGCCCACCTGATGTGAGGTTCTTACATCAGGTGTAATGACATTGGTTGCTAAGTGGCACAGTCGCATAAGTTGCTAAGTGACGTGGTCATGTCTTTTGCTTACAGTCTAAAACAGACATTCAGCACAGACGCAGGAGCACGCACTTAGGAACAGATGCGGCTGTGCAAGTGAAAGGAACAGACTTACTTTTTTCTCTTCTTCTTCAGAGAAACAGTGAGTCATAGCAACTTCCAGCGTTAAACGTCATTTGCCTGATGATGTCACAGCATTCAGAGCACTCAGAGAGATGGGGAAAGTCCGGATAGGCACATGAAAGTACATGGTTCAATTATTAAGCGATATCAGAGGCTTGGTCCGATATATTTTAGGAAGGATTATTAGACTCGAGTGTTCTTAAATCATTTCATCACATTTAAGAAAACAATCTACACACTATAACGAGTATTGGTCCACTCTCCGGATAATTGAATTATCATCCCAATAATCACTCTAGTATATGTCCAGCTTTATTTCAATTACATTTCTGTTATAGCTACGAAATGAAAATGTTTTGCGCTGCCATATTAGTTATTTGAAGGTTAATTAATCTAAAAAGTTATTGAACCAGTTTGGTTTCAAAGATCAGAAGGATTAATACCTTGTTGTGTTAAGATATTATACTGTATGAGAAGAGACTTGTGTGCTTTTTTTGGGGTGAAAGTGCATTAGACAAGAGTGCTTGTATAGAAAATAATCAAATTGTTTACAGATTGGTGTAAATTGTGTCCAAAAAGTCCATATTGTGATAAATTCAAGTTTAGACAAAACAGTACTATCACAAATCGAGGTAAGCGCCGCACTTACCTGGTCAGATGCCGGCTCTCCGCGCTCCTCTCCCAGCGATTGCGTGGTTCTGGCTTCCGGAGGCTGTCACTAGCATAGTGACAGTCTCCTATACTTACCCAGCATGTCTCCGCATCTTACCCCTGGCATCTCCTCGTGGATTCTGGAGCCAAAGTCCCGCAGTGCTCCGGATCATGGGCGCCGCCATCTTGCCTGGGGTCACATGCTGCTGAACTGCCAATAGGAGCTCGACTGTGCAAACGTCCTGCCAATTACTGCACATGGCATGCTATTTAAACCCTGGCTACCTTACCATCATTGCCTGGTTCTTCTGTGATCTTGCTATCTTTGTAAGCCTGTTCCTGGTAATCCTGATCCTGCCTGCACTCCAGTCCGGTCCTGCCTGTACTCCAGTCCGGTCCTGCCTGCACTCCAGTCCGGTCCTGCCTGCACTCCAGTCCGGTTCTGTCTGCATTCCAGTCCGGTTCTGCCTGCACTCCAGTCTGGTCAGCATCTCCGCATGCCAGTCCGGTCAGCACCTCCGCACGCTAGTGCGGTAAACACCTCTGCACGCCAAACCAGTCAGCATCTCTGCACACCAGTCCGGTCAAGTCTTCTGCACACCAGTCTGGTCAAGCTTTCTGCACGCCAGTTAGTCAAGTTTTCTGCAGGTCCAATCACGTGCACTCCCACTCCTTGGACTATTCATTTGACTGTTTCACTTGTGCTAATCCAGCGTAGACTGGTTCTCTTAAACTGTTATTTACGCACCCTTCATTCCATATGTCTGTTCATGAACCCATCCTACATTAAACCAGCTAGCTTTCACTTTACCCCGGATAATCTGTTGTCATCCTTGTAACCCGAGACAGGTCCCACAAATTCCGCATCCGTGACAGTTTGTTCTGGCCCGATGGATCCAACCAGGGAAAACCCCCAAGGGACAATACCTACTATGGCAGACAGATTAGACCATCAGGAAGCTACCATTGGGCAGCTGGTATCCTGCCTTCATGAACTGGCCAATCAAGTTGGAGCATTTCAGCATGCCGTAATGCACCAAAATCCTTCTTCATCTTCAAGAACTTTTTCTACTTCAAGTAATTCCCGAATACCTTTGTCTACCCCAGCCAAATATGACGGGGATCCCAAGTCGTGTTTGGGATTCTGGAACTTATGTCTTTTGCATTTCAAGCTCCAGCCTGAAAATGTTCAATCAGGCAGCATCAAGGTGGCATACATTATTTCCATGCTTTCTGGACAAGCCTTGAATTGGATAAAACTAAAAATAGCGCACTGACTAATGAAGCGCATAAAAAACCTCTAAGCTGTCATAAACCCCTGCCTGGACAAGTCTCAAATCTCTTATAAAGGTACAGAAATTTGAAAAATAGTAATGGTAAGGGTTTTCAAGGCGCTAAGGTTTATCCTCAGGGAGAGAAGAGTGCCAGTGAAGAATATCCAATAGGATAAACAAATATAATTAAATATAAATGTAAATATAAATCCTATATGAGATAAGTCCTGGGTAACTCCTAATAAAACAAACCAATGATACAGTCCATATCTCAAAAAAGTTAAAAGAAGGTTCCAGAGGGTGAATTTTGAATGTCCGTTTTAAAGCAATGAATGGTCTTTGACTTCCAATGAAGAGGACATGTAAGATAAAACAAACAGCCTTTATTAAACAAAAACCACACAAAACATCATAAAATCGAACTGGACATCATACCAGGGAAAGATGGAAAGAATGATATCATACCAGGGAAAGATGGAAAGAATCTTTCCCTGGTATGATGTCCAGTTCGATTTTATGATGTTTTATGTGGTCAAAGACCATTCATTGCTTTAAAACGGACATTCAAAATTCACCCTCTGGAACCCAAAAAGAAAGACGGTGGACAAAAACCGGTACCCCTTGCCATTAATTCCTGAAATGTTTGATCACATCAAGGGCTCTACCATCTTCACAAAACTTGACCTGCGAGGGGCCTACAACTTGATCAGGATCAGAAGCGGCGACGAATGGACGACGGCATTCAACACACGGGACAGGCATTACAAGTATCTGGTAATGCCCTTCGGCCTGAGTAATGCACCCGCTGTCTTCCAGGGATTTATTAACGAAATCTTCCGGGACCTCCTGAACAGCTCAGTAGTCGCATACCTGGATGATATTCTGATTTTCTCCCAAGACCTGTCTGCTCATCGCCTGTTGGTGAGAAAGTTCTGTCCCGTCTGCGGCATAATCATCTGTATTGTAAGTTGGAGAAATGCACCTTTGAGACCAGCAGTATCCCTTTTTTAGGGTTCATCTTATCAGGAACCCAAATCCAGATGGATCCTGTAAAAGTTCAAGCCATTCTGGACTGGCCACAACCCACCACTCTGAGAAGCATCCAGAGGTTTATCGGCTTTGCAAATTCGCTTTCTACAGAACCACTCCACTGTTCGTGAAATTGGCGCTTCAGGAGTGGAGATTTCTTCTTGAAGGAGCAGCTCATCCCATCACTGTCTTTACCGACCATAAGAACTTGTTATATTTCAGAACTCAAGCTCGGTGGTCTCTCTTCTTCTCTCGCTTCAAACTACAGCTACGCTTTCATCAGGGATCAAAGAATCATAAAGCAGATGCTTTATCCAGGCTGTTCTCTCTGGAGGATTCTTGAGAGAGAGAGGACTGCTTCATTCTGAATCCGGTCATGCTGGCTTACACCATTCAGGTCGGTAAGACATTTGCGCCTTCTGCTCTTAGGAAGAAACTTCTGCTGTGGGCCCACGCATCTAAATTTGCTGGACATGGGGATATTACCAAAGCTTTGGCCGTTATTTCATAGAGTTACTGGTGGCCATCCATGCGGGAGGATGTCAAAGCATTCGTGAATGCCTGCTCCCATTGTGCGTGACACAAGACACCCCGGAGGCCACCTCTAGGCGCTCTGCACCCTTTACCAATTCCAAAGTTCCCCTGGACTTGTGTCAATGGACTTTGTCACTGATCTACCTGCTTGCAAGCAGTAAAACACAATTTGGGTCATTTCTCGAAAACGGCCCATTTCATACCTCTCAAGGGCCTTCAGCTCCAATTCTGGCTCAACTTTTTATTTCCAAGGTGTTTCGACTCCATGGATGTCCTGAAGAAATTGTATCCGATAGAGGAGTTCAATTTACCACTCGATTCTGTGGACCTTAAGTTCTTGACCGCCTACCATCCGCAGACTAATGGCCAAACAGAGCATGTTAACCAGGACCTGGAAACGTTAATCCGGCTTTATGTCAGGACGATTGGGTAGATCTTTTACCCTGGGCAGAGTTTTCTCACAATTACCACTACCATGAGTCTTTTGACAGTACTCCGTTCAAGGTAGTCTATGGTCACCAACCCTGAGTACCACCCTTTCCCTTCTGTACCTGCTTCAGTGACATCTCTGAAGAAATTCTCACTAATTTGGAAGAAGGTGAGAGCTGCGCTGCTAAAAACCTCCAAGAGGTACAAACTCCATGTAGATCCAAAACGAAAAGCCATCCCATCTCTGCGCCCAGTATGGTTGGTTCCAAAAATCTCCGCCTCAAAGTCCCCACCATGAAGTTCGCTCCAAGATTCCTTGGACCCTTCAAAATCAGTAAGGTCATTAATCCGGTGGCCTACAAATTGGATCTTCCTCCCTATCTCAGAATTCCCAACTCTTTTCACATCTCTCTGCTTAAGCCTTTAATAATTAATCTGTATTCTTCTCCTGTGAAGAGGCCACCCAAGATTTCTGGCACGCAAGAGGAGGAGTTTGAAGTCAAGAAGATTGTGGATTCAAGAAGTCATGGCAACCTTAAATATTTGGTGGACTGGAAGGGATTTGGTCCTGAGGAACGCTCCTGGATCCGCGCTTCGGATATCAATGCACCTAAATTAATTAAGAAATTCCTGGCCGTGTCCTGCCAAGTCTCGGATTGGGCGTCCAGAGGCCACATAAAGAAGAGGGGGGTACAATCACAAATCGCGGCAAGCGCCGCACTCACCTGGTCAGATGCCGGCTATCCGCGCTCTTCTCCCAGCGATCGCGTGGTTCTGGCTTCCGGAGGCTGTCACTAGCATAATGACAGTCTCCTATACTTACCCAGCATGTCTCCGCATCTTACCTGTGGAGTCTCCTCATGGATTCTGGCACCAAAGTCCCACAGTGCTCTGGATCATGGGCGCCACCATCTTGCCTGGGGTCACATGCTGCTGAACTGCCAATGGGAGCGCGCCTGTGCATACCTCCTGCCAATCAGTGCACATGGCATGCTATTTAAACCCTGGACACCTTACCATCATTGCCAGAAAAACTTGTTCATCCAAGGTGCCTGGTTCTCCTGTGATCTTGCTATCCTGGTAATCCTGATCCTGGTAGTCCTGATCCTGCCTGCACCCCAGTCTGGTCCTGCCTACACTCCAGTCCGGTTCTACCTTTACACCGGCTAATCTGTTGTCATCCTTGGAACCCGGAACAGGTCCCACAAATTCCGCATCCATGACAAGTACATTCTGATATTAAACATTGTATGTAAAATTACAAATTTTGGTGGCAACATGTAGGAACATAGTATAAAAAGAGCTGTATTTTGTATTGCAAATGGTATCCCATCTGACTTCTGGATCACTAGGACATTGCTGGTGTGTATCAGTCCTTATTAGGGCTCTGAGACCCAATAAAATATCTATCTGCTCTCAAGAATTGTAGCTGCTGTATGCTGTGACCCCCTTTATCCATTCCCCGGCTGTCCTGATATGAACCCCAGCCCCAGCATCCTGTAATCTTTGCTTACTTCCTTGCTGTCCTGACCCATAGCAAGCGTCTCAAGGGGACATCAGCCAGATACCCACATTCGGCGTGCAGAAGCCATATCAGTGGATACCCAGAAGGAAGCGGTCCTAGGTGCTGATTGTAGGCGTCTAGTGATGGCAGCGAGACATGGCTGTAAGAAGGAACCCCTATACCCGTGCTATAAAAGTTATATCAGGATAAGTCCTATCCCACAGCAACTAAGGCAACCTAACAGGACACAATTAAAATCCTGTGATTCCTGGTGGTCAGCAGTGAGATCTATGTCCTGTTACATCTGGTGACCAGCAGTGAGATCCATGTCCTGTTACATCTGGTGAGCAGCAGTGAGATCCATGTCCTGTTACATATGGGGACCAGCAGTGAGATCCATGTCCTGTTACATCTGGTGACCAGCAGTGATATCTATGTCCTGTTACATCTGGTGACCAGCAGTGAGATCTATGTCCTGTTACATCTGGTGACCAGCAGTGAGATCTATGTCCTGTTACATGTGGTGACCAGCAGTGAGATCCATGTCCTGTTACATCTGGTGACCAGCAGTGAGATCTATGTCCTGTTACATCTGGTGTCCAGCAGTGAGATCCATGTCCTGTTACATCTGGTGAGCAGCAGTGAGATCTATGTCCTGTTACATCTGGTGACCAGCAGTGAGATCTATGTCCTGTTACATCTGGTGTCCAGCAGTGAGATCCATGTCCTGTTAGATATGGTGACCAGCAGTGAGAACAGTGTCCTGTTACACCAAGGTATAGCCATTTTAGCAATTCTTCAAAGAAAATCGTGTCACCCTAAAATATGCATCAAGAGACCAATCACATTCAAAATGTGCATTTAATTTGCCAGCCATGAAAGTACAATACATACTGTAGTTCAATATTAACACATTGCTTTGTAGCTCTTTGTAAAAACTGCATTACATATTAGAATGGTCCTTGTCCTGTGTATGTTGTACATAAATAAATTAAATGTATACTTAAACATTTGCATAAAATACAAAAATAACTTTAAGAAATGCTGGCACAGACCCTGGCATCAAAAGGCCTAAACATAAAGAATCACTTTAAAATTCCTAACAGCCACAGGAATCTTGTACCTTCTGAATGTGATGCCAGTATACTGAAGCTATTATATCATTCCCCATGCTTCATTCTTTGGGCACGCCGCTGCTTACATTCCTATGAATATCATTTTGATGGTTTTTGTGATGGCCTCAGAATTATGCGTGGAACAAGATAGAAGTATTAGTGTTAGAAGAGTTTTACGTGTGGCCATCCACTGCAAATTAAATGTAAGAAATAGGATTAACTTGCCTGATGCCACTTTAGGGACAGAGGTTTAGATTCACAACACCGGACGTATTGCATATACATCCGGTGTTTCCCGATATTTGATATTGCGCATGCGTAGTATCTTTTTTTACATAATCTACATAATTTTTGTTACTTTGATTGTGTATATGCGGTCTGAAAAACCGTATATACGCAATGTACGTAACAAAAACTTAAAAAAGGTACTATTCATGCGCAGTATCGGGAAACACCAGACGTATATGCAATACGTCCGGTGGTGTGAATCCAGGCCAGCAGCAAGTTATATTCTCAAATCAAAGGTAGTGCCTTTAGTTTAGAATTGGAATGAGCAGGCTCTATGGGGGTCATTTTTTCAAAATAAGGGACAGATGCTTCTAAAACAATGAACAGTCAAATGCCATAATCCAGGGGTGGCCTGACTTTCGGACTTAGGGATCTACTCTAAATTTAGAAAGTCTTTTGTCCAAAATAATCATAACGCAATACTTTTTAGGGGGCTATGAGCCAATGAACACATAAAACAAACTAAACATTAATGTTAGCATAATTAAAGGATGTTTTAAAATTATAGCACACAGATCCCTGTTTTACAAATTATGAACACAGAATACATGGATAAACATAGGATAAATGTGTTTTTGAACACCAGAAGCGCTCAATTCACTGAACAAGGAGCACAGGTCTGCTCCTTGTCAGTGTTATCAGCAAATGGCGGGCAGTATCCAGGCACACTAGATAGATAGATAGATAGGGTGGGTGATGTGATGATGTACAGCATTGCTCCTCAACCTTTTCTCACCTTTGGAACATCTAAGCACTTTCGCGGCACATCAAAAGCAAAAATATATATAAAAAAACAGGAATTACAAAATAGGTAACAACCTTCAAAAAAAGCGCTTGAGGTAAAATAGGAGGAATCTTATAAACAGCAGCTTCTAAAACCAAAGAGAAGTCCAAAGAAAATTTCTCAAAAAATAAATCCCATAAATAATTTCTGGTAAAGAAGGCAGCGTATAAACAATAAATAAATGATAGCTAATTAAGCGGCATACAGTTTTAAAATTAAAGTATAATAATTATATATAATTGTCCTGATAAAAAGTTAAGTTCATATAAAAAATTACTAAAACAAAAAAATAGTAGGTCCAAAAAAGAGTCCAATGGGCGTTCTATATATTTTAATGTCCTTCCACCATTTCTCCAGAATTAAATCATAAATCCAGGGAGTACATATGGGAAAGAAAACAAATGGGAATTCCCAAACATAAGCAACATTTAAATCACCTACTGGATTATGTATTAATGCCATCGAGGGGAGACTTCCGGTTACTAACCATGGAGGAGTGGTAACCGGAAGTCTCCCCTCGATGGTTAGTACCCACGGTCCCAACCGGATATCACGTTAAGATGGACGCCCATAAAGTTTTCTCTCCACCGATCACCTGGAACTTTTGAGAAAGGGCAAGGCCCGAAACATGTTAAGTCTCCAGGGAATGTGACAGTATCCTTTCCTTGTGGCAGCGTCCTCTAGGATCCTTTTCCATCTGTGGCTGAACTTTGGACGTCCTCTCTTTCCAGCCAGGTTCCAGAAGCATGTCTCCCCCTTGGTAGGAGAATCTGCTCCTTTATTTATATTATAAGTTCATTTATTGTGTTTTATGTGAATTTTTTATACCAGTAAAAGTGAATTTTTAACCCTTTATCTGGATGGTATTAATTAATACATAATCCAGTAGGTGATTTAAATGTTGCTTATGTTTGGAAATTCACATTTGTTTTCTTTCCCATATGTACTCCCTGGATTTATGATCTAATTCTGGAGAAATGGTGGAAGGACATTGAAATATATAGAACTCCCATTGGACTCTTTTTTGGACCTACTATTTTTTTGTTCTAGTTATTTTTTATATGAACTGAACTTTTTATCGGGACAATTATATATATTTCTTATACTTTAATTTTAAAACTGTATGCCGCTTAATTAGCTATCGTTTATTTATTGTTTATACGCTGCCTTCTTTACCAGAAATTATTTATGGTATTTATTTTTTGAGAAATTTTCTTTGGACTTCTCTTTGGTTTTAGAAGCTGCTGTTTATAAGATTCCTCCTATTTTACCTCAAGCGCTTTTTTTGAAGGTTGTTACCTATTTTATGTACGTTTCGTGGTATGTGAGGGAGGCTGGCATGCAGGGGTTGGTATGTGAGGGAGGCTGGCATGCAGGGGTTTGTCTCTGAGGGATTCTTTGTGCTGGATACCTGAGAAAGCGAAGAAGCCAAAGTCTGCTCTTTTTCCAGTAAAACATCTCCATTAAAGTGTTGTAACTTGCACCTCCCCATCTGGTGCTTTCACAGGAGGCAGAATGCTCTGCTCATTAGTGGACGGCTGTTGTTCTGAATATGTGTAGAATTAGAACAGATCAGTCCTCAAGTGTATGACAGCTTAGCACTGTCACTCCTTCTGACTGGTGGTGAGAGCCTAAAAGGAGGAGTGGCAGCAAGTAACTGTCCATAAAACCTGGAATCTAGGGAGAAGCCTATGCTTTCTCACTGGTGACAGTAATTAAAACTAATTTAATGACCAGTTTTTTTAATCTACAGTTAGTTAACTAGATAAAAAAGTGAACATTAGAACATTCATATACCTTAGGCCAGGGGTGGTCTGCCAACCTTTTTACCCCCTCTTTATGTATCCACTCAGCCTTATTGATCCCCTCTGGTCATTTCAGTCTTATTAAACCTTCTTTTTGTGTCCATCTAGTATTATTGCCACTCTTTGTGTCCATTTAGCCTGTCCCCTCTTTATGTGTGCCCCCTTCAGCCCTTGTTCCCCTTCCATGTCCAGCAAATCCCCATTCCAAGTCCTCAGTACACTTACCTTTTTCTCCTTCCTCCGGATCTCCCCCGCTGCACGCTCTCTGCATGACCGCTGACCACATGACCGCTGCACCAGCCCACCCTGTCTGTCACCGCCGCTGCAGGGAGAATATGATATCTAATGGCTGTTGCCAGTGACTGCGGTGGTGACAGGCAGGGAGGGATGGTGCAGTGGTCATGTGGTACAGCCAATAGGAATAGGCGCTATACCACATGACCGCTGCACCAGCCCACCCCCCTCTGTCACCGCTGCCGTAGGGAGAAGGCAGGGAGAAGGGAGCAGCGATCGACTTGTCACCAGTCCATGGGCGACCAATTGATCGCGATCGACTGTTTGGCCACCACTGCTATAATCTATCAAGGATAACAGACCTGTAATAGAATGAGTCTGTGTTTGTAGCCTCTTTTTTTCTTTTACTCATTTTGTCATGGGACACTCCTGGGCAAATGCATTATGTGTATGGAGTTTTTTTATCCATGAATTTATCAGCAAATTTTGATATTTTTAATGGTCAGGTTTGAGTCTTATTTGTATTATCATTGCTATAATATCTTAACCTGAAAAAAAAAAAAAAAAACCACCACAACATGCCACAATAGCCTAGATAACTGGCACTTACTAACCTGTAGTATAGCCATGATGGTTCATATAAATAAGTAGCAATGGTCACAGTCTCTGTATACACAAATGCTTTTTATTTACAATGAATTAGAAGTTATCATTTAAGATGTGTAAGGTTTAAGTCATCCTGCGTGAAAGCAGGATTGTCATGTCCATTTTTGGGCTGTGGTTTCAAGTCCAAATCTTCTGTTTTTTCATCCTAAATTAAAACACATATATTATGACATGGTCTATATGTGAAGCAATTTAGTAGTGGTTATTCATTTATTCATTTTGTGTTTTTTTTTTTTAAACTTATACTTTCTTTAAATCAGATAAAAAAATAAACAAAGAAAACAAAAACAAGCAAAAAATATTAATTTCCCACCCACTTATTGATCTCTGCTGGTCACTTCCAATCAGGTTATTTTAGAACACTAAATTCTCTGTTATGAATGAAAGCCTCAATCAATTTATGGTATGAGAAGATTAAGTTTTTACATGTGGTTTGTGCATAGTTTGCCTACCTTCTTATATTTCAGGCAACAAAACATGTCAAACGTGCAATCTTGTCTTCCAAAGAGATAGTCTCGATTTATGTTTTGTTTCAATCCCCCTGTAATTTACACATATGTACATGTTTCATAACAATTGTAAATAAAGATGCATTTCAAAATAGCAACAACTAATCTAAGGTTATTTAACCACACTTCTGTAAACTACTTAAAACAAGCTAGAAGGTGCTACAAAGACAAAGGCAAACGGTTTTTCAGGGAAAATACCAAAGTGAAGCTCAACAGAAAGTTTAATGTAATACTGAATTAGAGTTTAGCTGGATCATTCCCACTTTCAACTCTGAAGTTCTTGGCACAATTTAACTTTGCTCCATTGAAGATACAAACTGTCTCTTAAACTAAATTTATTCCAATTCTAAACAGAAATTTACACAATCTTTGAATTACTTAGAAATGATGAGTACGTAAAGTGTTCACTCGTATAACATACCCAAATGGAAACATGAAAATGGTTTATTTATAATTTGCTTTCCAATTATTGTTGATCAAGATTATTGGAAATATAAGTTGGTAAGTTTTGTGGTCTCCATAAAAAATATGACTGTTTAATACATACCTGATAGGAGACTGACTATTATTCCAACAATAACAGTCACGATTGTTCCCAGAATACTGAAGTATAAGTATGATAAAGAATACCAATAATCTGCAAGTTCCGGCCTATTAAGAGACAAGACAAGCAATAATGGGGCATGGTAGTACACATGATAAGATTTCGGACCTGATTCACACTTAAGAATCTTCTTAAAATAAGAACTTAAAGTCACACCTGGGCTAAACCATGTTGATTGCAGGGGAGTCATATTTCATCTGTTGCAAACAGTACTAGTGTTGAGAGATGATATTTCCCAGCACAAGTCTTACTAACAGTGTAATAGTAAAGCTGGTCACTATCTGTGTGCAGTAAGCAATTCAAAGATATATCCCTGCATGCAAAGAATACAATTAAATTAAATCCCCCTACAATAAACATGGTTTTGCCCAGGAGTGACTTTAAGTTCTTATTTTAAGAAGATTCTTAAGTGTGAATCAGGTCCTTCATTACTATTGAATGAATAACAATTTTTTCTGAGAAAATTTACAAAACTGTCTCTTCTCCCCCTTGTCTCTGCATATTAATAAATATTTGAGCATGTTTTTTTCTTTCCTTTTCCTACCTTACACGCCTTTAACTTTGTTAAATGTCTAATTCTATTTATTGCTCTTATTCTTACATGTGTCTGTCTTAAGCTAACCCACCTGATGCCGGTGCCTTACAAAGATCTTTCTTTTTTTTTATGAAACAGTTAAGGTGGTGAATGGACAGTTCATTACATATCTTACATGGTGACAAACATCTTACATCTGCAAGTATCCCATAAAAACAATCTTCCTTGTTTTTCAGGGTTAGGAATGTTCATGTTATTTTGAATATAGAAACAAAAAAACAGGGAAAGGGAAAAGGGAAGACTGCACAGACAATGTTGAAATAGCAAAAGAAATTTAGAGACAAGTATACCCAAACAATGATGGGAGGGTGCTACTATATAGATGGTCCAAACAAAATGTATTATAGAAAAGGAGAAAAAAGTGGACCATTTGATAGTGCACACCTAATTAGTTTAATAAATTTACATATATATGAGATGAAACTGATCAGTACAATAATAATTAAAATATAACTTTTAATAAATGCATAAAAAAAAGGGGAGGGGTGAAATATAATAAAAAATGTACACTGTTGCAAATACTGTTACATATAACTGGTCTCATATAGCTAGTCTCTTAATGCCAATGACCAATGACTGGGGTAGCTGGATCAACTAAAGGAAATACCCAAAGAACGGGACCACTGGATCTCCCTATTCTAAAAAGAATTAATAAACTGTCAACCTGGGGGGTGCCTGCCGCCTCACGGCGGAACTTCGCCCCGCACTGGGGGTATATCTCGCCCTGCACTGATCTGAAAGTGCCCAAAAGCCCCTTGGTAAATATCAGCAGTAGGTCCTATTACTAGGGTATACCAATATCCTTAAAATGCCAAAATGAATATTTAAATAGAAATAATAATTGGTCCAATCACTCCAGTCATGGTAGTGTAATTCAAAAAATTATTCTGGCAATAGCATCTCTGTTGATCAAACATATATATCCAATGGAAAATAACCATAGATAAGAGGAGGTTTATTGTATAAATCAATACAAGGTCCACCAGTATGTATAACAAATGAATAAATGTGCTATTCAAAGCAGGAAAGAGATTGCGTTGGTTGGTATAATAGATGAAGATAAAGAATAACTTCAACGGCAGTATGTTGCATAAAATACCAATACACAGAGAGTGGTTGCAATAACAAAGCGTGTGGATATCACAAACAATCACCCTGATTTGACCACAGCTGATTCAAATAATAATGTTACTATAATTCTAATGTGCAGTCTAATACAACGTGTTAAGATGTTGCCACTGATTAAGAAGTAAACACTAGCTGATACATTTATACCAGTGTCTAACGCTAACCACACATCTGCCAATGGCAACAGTGTAGCACATGTAAATCTCAAAATGAAAACAATAACAAAGAGGTTATAATGAATCAAATAGTGAGCAAGCTTGAGAGACCATAAAGATGAATATCGGAGAAAATAAGAGCAGCGGTGTAAAATATAGAAGCACGGGGTAACCGAGGTGCACCTCGGTTAAACCCCCTTACCAACACGCGTTTCGCCTGGCGTGGCTTTCTCAAGGTAAGAAGATGTGCCTGTGAATACAGACTGGCGGGCGGAAGTTAAAGGGCTCAAACTGTCAATCAACGGCACACTCAAGGCAAAATCTATTTAGGGGGCGTATTACATGAATGCTGCATAGTTTGTATAGGTAGTGTGTGTGAATTAGGAAAATAAATTCTATCCCAAATAACTGTTCAGATTAAAGGACTTCTTTTGTAACAATTGCTGTATATATCTTAAGCATGATATGCAGGTAAATCTATGTAGCAATAAGTAACAAACAGAGCCCTTAAAAAAGACAGGAGTCCTCATGTATTATATTAACATAGCCTGTATAACCGCAAATATATATATATAATGTTTGCCAGTAGGCGCTAGAATGCCAGGACTTTTGTGTATACAAATAAAAAATATGTATATAGAAAAAATTATTAAAAAATATATTTTTTTTTAATGAAAAATAAATATATATTAAATCTTAAAGACAATTGGTTTTTGCATATTATATGCACATGTGAAACTGATACTGATATGGAGCATCAGAATCCAATGTAATCTCCATATGGGACTAATTTAAAGGAAAGGGAGGATTTTTGGAATAAGAAGAATTGCTTCTGTTATAATATAGCAATAGGGAGATCCAGTGGTCCCGTTCTTTGGGTATTTTCTTTAGTTGATCCAGCTACCCCAGTCATTGGTCATTGGCATTAAGAGACTAGCTATATGAGACCAGTTATATGTAACAGTATTTGCAACAGTGTACATTTTTTATTATATTTCACCCCTCCCCTTTTTTTTATATGCATTTATTAAAAGTTATATTTTAATTATTATTGTACTGATCAGTTTCATCTCATATATATGTAAATTTATTAAACTAATTAGGTGTGCACTATCAAATGGTCCACTTTTTTCTCCTTTTCTATAATACATTTTGTTTGGACCATCTATATAGTAGCACCCTCCCATCATTGTTTGGGTATATTTTTCTCTAACTATTGTGTTATTTTCACTATTATCTGTGCGGTCTCTCCCCTCCCCCTTTCCCTGTTTTATTGGTACAGATATTACCCCCACATTTATGACAACCCTGTGGTTTTTCTTGCAGCCATCCCGTGGGGTCAGCTAAATTAGTATTCCGGGATTTCAATACCGATGGAGCCAACATATTTTTCAAGTTAGAGTTTCTTCTAAAAATAATCTTAGGTGTATGGGGTAAAACGGATCTCAATGTGTGGTCCAATAATAATAGTGGATAATTATCCAAGACTATTTTTTTGATTGCAGAGGACTTCTTGTTATATCTAAAGATAAACGCTATTTCAAAATTGTTCAAATCACCACTAGAAATGTTTTTATCAATACCTACATTCTCATTTTTGTTCTTATTTCTATTTTTATCTTTATCAAGGTTTTTATGTTCAACCGAGTTATAATCCATGTTACTCCCAACCCGGGTTCTAATAGTACTCCTATCCGACCCCACCTGAAGCATTGAGCTTCTCTCGATCTTATTTACCTCAGATAACGCTTTTTTGAGGATACGCTCCGGATACCCCCTACCTCTCAATACTTCAAGCAGTTCCTCTGCTTGGATTAGGAACATGGTATCGGACGAACAGTTGCGTTTGAGTCGCATCAGTTGCCCTTTTGGAATATTGTTTTTCCAGCTAGGCAGATGGGCACTATTGTAATGTAAAATGGTAGGGGCATCAACCTTCTTTTTGAAGGTAGAAGTGGTGATGCAGTTACTTTCAATTTTGAGTGACAAGTCGAGGAACTCCATCTCGCTGCTACTAATTTTAGAAGTAAACTTTAAATTAAATAAGTAATTTCCGCAAAAAAGCCGTACGAACATAAAAGATCGGACGGATTATTAATTAGTAGGTGTCAATCGGAATGTAAATAGCAAAAAATAGGCATGGTAATGCAGAAAACGTATGGTTATATATGCAAACGTTTAACTTCACATATACGCACACTAATGATAAGGTTGCTTTCACAACACGGAAGTGTTCCGAAATGTATTCATTTTGCAGAACGTACTTATTTTGTATGAACGTACGGATCTATTACGAATGCACGGAAAACACTCTTAATTCTGAATACGGTCCTAGGATCTTTAACTATGATTGATATACTACACCTGCTTTACTATGTCTATTAAGCAGATAATGTGCTCCGCTGACGTGTTCGTTAAATATTTTATAAAACGGATGTGTTTAATGGATATATTTATATAATTTTTTTTTAAACTGTAGATTTTAGATACAGTGCAAGAATGAAAAAAATACCAAATAATATCAAATTCACTTACCTCGAACTGATTTCGGGTTGAAATATTGTGCTTAACATTGTCATTTCTGTAGTTAAAGTCCAGTTGGTTTCCTCTGTAGTGCTGAAATTACAACCTTCAGTAGAAAGAGGAAGAGGTCTACTTCTGTCAGGCAGTGGGGGGTAGATTTGGGCTCCTATTCCAGCCCACAGTGACATAGAAAATCCAACAAGTAAACCCAAAATGGCACCCTGTAGTAAACAATATATAGCAAAATCAGATTAGCAATTTTTACTACAATTTGTAGAGTAGAGATTTCTGTTTTAATGCAATAAAATGTATGAATGATGAAAAAAGCAGTTTGCCCAATGACCAAACCCAAGACAGTCCACTATGAAGTGCAAAGATTTCCATCTAGTACTGTCGATGCAGGTTTGTCCTAGCATACTTAATGATACCTGAGAAGAGATTTGATTAAGGCATTTCTGAATGTGCTTCATCCCTAACTGAATGCCACTCTTGTTAACCCGGAATACCTCCTATGTTAAACAACAGATGTAGAGGAAATTTGTATACTGTTACATTGTATATGAATAAATACACTATTCTCTTGAGTATAAACCACTTATTGTATTATATTGCTACATTATTATGTTATATTTTACATTATATTATAGGGAATATACCGTAACTTTAGAATTCTCATGTACCACCCTGTGTTATTGATAGTTGCATGCTTGTCTGACAAATATTATTGTGTTTTAAGATGTACATTCCTTGAGTTACATATAACAAAACATACACATAAATCCACTCTGATGATATGTATAAAGAAATATTTTTTCATGTTTTTTTCATGGAACTTAATTGTGCTAAGGAGGCTTTAGAGTTTGTCTACTACTTTACTTCTTTGGCTAAAGGACTAGAGATACAAATTTAGGCATTTGGTTGATTTCAGTCTCCTTAGAGTGGACTGGGTAAGTTTGGGTATGATTCCTTGGGTCTGATCCAGACCTATGCCGGCGGGCGGATGCGTAAGATCTATGCAAGATGCTTAAGATCTGCGCATGCGCCGGGCAAATGTTGCCCGGTGTAGGTCAGGAAATCCTTTACTCTGCATCGGGCATCCCTAACTGTTACGTAGCTATGGTTGAGGGGGCGTTCCTCGCCGTAACTATGCAATAGTTAGGGAAGGAAGGTGGGGGGAGGTAAGGTAAAGGTGGGTTTGGCCATTTACGCTCCTCTGGCCGGCATAATTACACACTGTTATGCCGGTTGAAGTTAGGGTAGCCTTCAGCCGGTGTAACAGTGTGTAATTACGCTGGGCACAGGGGGAGTGCATGCCAATACGCTGTGCGTTAGTACGCACAGCGCATTGGCGTAGGTCTGGATCAGGCCCCTTGATCGTAGAGAGTGTGGAGGGGAGGGAAATTATATTTTTAGCTATAGTGCTGCTGTTAGGAAAATAAAGCTGTTTTGGGACAACTTGTTCCACCTTTTGTTTTGGAAATTTTTCACATTTACAAAACAAATTCATGAAGACTGAATCTTCAGTGTTGAAGAGCTTTATAAGTATCCTTCCAGTCACCATTGTAGTTCAAATCTATGTTAAATTTTGTACTATTCCTTGGTATTAGCTACATATTACTGACAATGATCCCTCCTAGTTATCTTAAGTAATATAAATATTATTATAGTAAATGGCAACCTGCAAATACTTTATGGAATACTTATTGTTATGGATGTTTAGGAATTATTTTGGCAATCAAGGGCAATATTTTAAAAGGGTGTGGGTTGCCGGTACAAACTGCCCTTTATCAAAAGGGCTGTTTCATACCACTGAATGTAGAATAGTTTCGGAAATCGATTGCTTCTGCTTCAAGGAGGAGAAACAATCAATGTTACTGGGAGCAAAAGCCTATGTTTCGAATGGTAAGTATTTTTCTACCCTAATTCCCTTACCCTTATCTTTACCCTAACCCTCTCCTTCCACTACCATAACCCTAACCTTCCTTTCCTCGCAACCTGACCCTAAGATTCCCCTCCTTGTAGTCTAAACCTAAGACTCCCCTGTCTGTAGCCTAACCCTAAGACTATTCTTTCCGTAGCCTAACCCTAAGACTCCCCTCCCCGCAGCCTGACTTTAAGACTCCCATCCATGCAGCCTAAGACTCCCATCCCTGCAGCCTAACCCTAAGACTCCCATACCTACAGGCTGACACTAACCCTCCCATTCTATTACTCTAACCCTAGCCCTCCCTTCCCCAAAGCCTAACCCTAAAAGTCCCCGGAGAGTGTTACTCACCTCTCCGATCAGGTGTGCAACGGGTCTGACGGCTTCCGATGAGACGGGTTCAGTGGCGTTTGAAAAATGAACGGGTAAGTATGTTGATCGACATACTTACTTATTCTAAAAAATAAATTAGGAAACAGCTGCCTTTTTTTAGAATAGAGATAGGCAAAAATTAGCTTTCGGCTGTCTCTACTTCTAAAAGGACCATTTCTTGGCGGCAACTCTGTCCCATTTTGAAAGATGGTTCTTTGCTGTTTAGCAAGATGGAGGAATGAGGAGACACACTGAAGGTATTGATTAAATAGAGGGAACATTATATAGATTAAAGAAGGAACATTATGATAAAATGAGACGTTGACAGGGTTTAGCTGAGTTTTGTTTCAGTTTTAGCAATTTAGGAACTTGGATTGAGACACTACAAGTGCATTATGTAAAGCTAATGTATTATTACTCACCAAAGGATTGCAAAAAGGAATAAACATCCCAAGGGAAAAAAGTCCAAGGAGTGGGCCTCCAACCATGGCAAATATAGATAGTGCTGCCTGAAAGTTAACACAAGGCATTTATTTTTAAATGGGTCTCAAATCTTGAGAAAATGTGTTATTTTTCATACAGTGGTTGGACAATGAATTAATTTTTAGGTTTGGCATCATGATGATAGAATCAAAGCGTTAACTGAGAGAATGCCGTGCCAAGTAAAAGCTGTTGTCAAAAGTAAGGATGGCCCAAGGATACAACTTTAATCCACACTCTACTACACACTCTAAACAATTTATCGTAACTTCTATGATAACATGTCAGCACACAATATAATGTTCTTTAAAGCCTTTTAGGTATAATTTGAATGCGAATACTACATTTTGAAATATCCAGATACTGATGGCTCTTCCCTAGTTACTTTGTAAAGAAGGTGTGTGAATGTGAGCCGGTGAAATGGTTCTGGTGGTTAGATGGGTGTTGATAAATGGGAAAATATCATTGTGCAGCTCTAATATATTACATGAATACTTGTGTGGCATAATGAATAACACATTACACAGCATATCTGATATGAGGCTAATGCAAAATGATATATAAAAATTGTATTTCACCTGTATCACACTTCCCATAAATGCTGCGACTGCTGACATTGCTATACACACTATACCAAATAAAGCACCTTCGGAAAAAATAAAAAAATATATTATTAGATGTTTACAAACTCTTTTGATATTTAAATGTTATTAACAAGGTTTTTACACCCACACTTAAGCTGAACAAATCATTTTCCCACAGTCTATTTTTTAACCACTAAACAGAAACAGTCTATAATAATGTGGTGTTCGTAGTTCCGGATACCGGGTGTATTCAGTTGAAGGGGTCTGGTTTGCTGGAACGATGGTTTGTTTTCCGACAGATCATCGTACAGCAGTTTAATGGTGGCTGCCGGCAAATGCCAATAGTCTCCATTTTTTTAAAGCGGTGGTTGCAAAAATATCTGTGCTGACAGGTAATTCTTTCATCCTAACCCTAATCTTAACCCCCCCGTAACTCTAATCCTTCATTTCCTGCAACTTAACCCTTTGCATGCGCAGTAGCAAAAAACGGTAAACTATGGACGTATATGCTATACGTCCGCTAGTGTGAATCCGGCCCAAGGTTAGACTGCTGGACAGGGTTCAGCAAGGGGAAGGTTGAACCCTGTCCAGCTCCTTCTTGAACCCTAACCCTTCATGTCCAGCAGCCTAACCTTAGCCACCGCAGCCTGTTGCTATTGTAAACAGGTCGAAATAGGGGGTTGTAGTCATATTCCCGGCGGTAAAAATACCAACGATAAAAATACCTCCACGAGTGTACCGGCGGTGAAAATCCCGACACCAAAAAAATACCGGTGATGAAAATTCCGACACCAAAAAAATACCGGCGATGAAAATCCCGACACCCAAAAAATACCGCCCAAAAAAATTACCGGCACCCAAAAAATACAGACGCATAAAAAATACCGCCAAAAAAAAATACCGGCAATTTAAAAACCCTCCCGCTAAGCAATACCCCACAATAAATACTTACAGTTATAATCCCGACTCCCATGACGTCAGGTCAGGTCCTGATGTTTAGCATTGCGCCAACAGACCTTCTACATGCAAATAGCAAAGTGCATATAGAAGGTCTGGGCGCCTGCAAAACATCAGAGCCGGAATAGACGGCATA
>WWET01001171.1:166196-176254 GCA_011038615.1 Limnodynastes dumerilii
TGGGAGTCGGGATTATAACTGTAAGTACTTATTGTGGGGTACTGCTTAGCGGGAGGGTTTTTAAATTGCCAGTATTTTTTTTTGCCGGTATTTTTTATGCGTCGGGATTTTTTGGGTGCCGGTATTTTTTAAGTGTCGGGTTTTTTTAGTGGCCGGTATTTTTTTTATGCCGGTATTTTTTAGGGGCCGGTAATTTTTTTGGCCGGTATGTTTTTGGTGTCGGGATTTTCACCGCCGGTATTTTTGTGGTGTCGGGATTTTCACCGCCGGTATTTTTGTGATGTCGGAATTTTCACTGCCAGTACCCTCGTGGAGGTATTTTTAACGTCGGGATTTTTACCAACGGAAATTAGTAATACACCCGAAATAGGTACCTGTTCCCAATTGTCTTTAAGTACAAACTTAAATTCACTGATTACAATTAATACTTTTTTCAGCAGCAAAACCACTGCAACATAAAAACATCTCCACTGGCACTAAGTAATGTTATAAATAAAAGATTTCCAGCAATTTAGTAGCTTTAGTGAAGTGTATTTTTATAGGTTTACTTCTTGTAATATATCACGTGTCATGCATAGAGCACATGTTGGTTGGTCCCATGTTCACTAATGTTTAGAAATGCACCTTGTCTCCCACTCTATAGTGTTGTGACAATGATAATCGCTTCTGCTATTTTTCTGCTGTTATA
Source organism: Limnodynastes dumerilii (assembly GCA_011038615.1). Lineage (NCBI taxonomy): Eukaryota > Metazoa > Chordata > Amphibia > Anura > Limnodynastidae > Limnodynastes > Limnodynastes dumerilii. The sequence continues at coordinate 166,885 of WWET01001171.1, forward strand.
AGTGACGATTTAAAAAACTTTATATTTGTTAATAAAAAGTTATATTTGGTAATTTTTTTTTAAAATGTCATATTTGTTCAAAGACCTTTATGGTTTGTTGCACAGAATTTAGGTTATAAATCTAATTAATGTATACTATATAGCAAATATAGTTTGAGAAATGTGTAAGGATTGTTTATGTATTAGCAAAGGGGTATACGTGAAAAGATATGGTTATATAAACATAATGAAAACTGGTGCACTTGCTGTCAATTCCTACCCCAATACCTGCATGCATATATTCTGCATATATGCTATTATTGCACTTGTAGCACAACCCTTGATCTGCTAAGATCTGCATGTTTACAAATACTTGCTTATTTTTTGCATGTGATTACAGATGACCCAAAAGCTACTGCTACAGGAGGCCAACATGTTACTGTAAACAACTGGGAGGTGATCTCCCATAAACTAAAGCATTAGCATCCCCTCCATTTATACAGCATGGTAAGGAGTGTGTTTAGGAAAATATCTAAGAAAAAAAATGCAAAGAAATTGTCTTTCATTTTCTTTCAATTCTTTGTTGTAGCAACAATGGGATTCTCCATAGGCACTCACATATACATACAACATAACTACATAGTGAAGCTACAAAAGTCAGGATTGTCAGTCAGGGATGTCCCTAGCTCTTTGCGAGCTTTGCTCTTGTAATATTTTAACTAATTAGTCCCCATAATCCAGCACTAAATAAGTAAAATGAATTAAAATATAATAAATTTGATGTAAGAACTCACTCAATCCTTTTGAGAGCCATGACAACTGTTTTTCAGAGAGGTTTGTGTACGGCTTTATGAGGTCTTCCACTGTTACTGCAGCCAAGGCATTGATACTTGACGAGACTGTGCTAAAGAAAAAAGAAGACATTTCATAGACCACATAATGTAACATTGGGAGATCTGATTAAAAACAATAGCTAAAAAACAAACACTAAATCTATCAAACTCAATCTACCTGTAAGCATAATGGGCCTGATCCTCTTCCACAGAGCGTAAGAACAACGCTCAGAGATCTAGAAGTCTGCACAGAAGAAGCAATTGTGCTTCTCTGTCACTTCTCTCTCTTGTGTGGAGTTCTGAACACTAGCATGTCCAGAACCCTACCTTACCTTCTCTGCACAGATCTGCGAATGTTTAATGCAGATCTGTGCACAACTGTTTGCCGCTCCTGCACTTAATTTACATTGCTATACCTGCCTGTCTGATGGGGTTTCAACATATGGAAACTAAGTGCCCCCCCCTACTTGTATGAATATTCTAGTTTGTGTAAGTCCCCTAATGTTATTAAATGAGAATCAGGCCCAATGTAATCTCTCACAAGACACAGTACATGTGAAAACACACCTCACTGACAGGAGAATGAATCGTTCCATATCTATCTGCCTTTATATGTTGGTGTAGCCTAGTGACTTGCACAGCCCGAATCACAAAAAATCATACTTAAAAACATTTCTCTTTTGTGGCAACACAAGAAACCAAGGGAAAAGTTTGCTAGACTAAAATTGTCAAAAGGACAAGGAGGCTTGGGAATACCTGTCTTTTACCAACCCAGTATTATTTCATTATATTATTGACTGGATGTTAAAGAGGGAAGTGTACACTAATTTACACCTGGAAGAAGCTCTGTTCTATCCTTACTACCCTGCCGCACTTTTATTGAGTCCACAAAAACTCATCCCCCAGCAATATATCTCAAATGTTTTGTTTCATGCTTACTATGCTTACATACTTACATATCCTGGATCCAGGTAAATTCCAAATATAAACGTAATCCATTAAACTCTTTTAATTCTCCCAGTTGGGGTTACCCAACATTTCCACCAAGCTTAGAAAATTTAAACTTCACTTTGTGGAAACACAAAGGGGTCCTTTCTATACGGGATGTGTTTGATCCAGGTGGCAAATTAGTATCTTTTCAGATGCTTAAGGATAAGTTTTATTTACCCAATACCCATTTCTTTATGTTTTTACAAATGTGCCACTATGCACAAACCCTGCCTAAAGCATTAAATGATACACAACAACCAGATAGTCTGATGATCTCATTAACTTTACCAAATCCAATACATATAGGACTAGATTCCTGCAAGGAGACTGTAGATGTATGCTGTATGTATCTGTGGTTGGCAGAAGTGACATCACTGCCATCCACTTGCTATTCAGGAAGTGCTTGCTGACAGGAAATACCTGGCAGCCATTTCAGGCAGTTCTCTGTATGTAATCCTGAAGTAAAGACCTGTTTTCAATGTTCTCCAGTCTGATGTTGTTCTTCTGAACTCAGACAGTTCCACATGGTGTCAGAAGGTTGGCTGTGATGGCACAAGGTCTCAGACGCATAGATCCCCTTGTCTTTGATGACGCCATTGCAGACACATGGCTCAAGTTAAAGAAAGAATGGCATGTCTACTGCTGTGCTGGACTCTCAGACAAACCAAAAAAGGTACAGGCTTACACTCTTCTCAACTTAGCAGGTGCTGAAGCTGTAGATAAAGCTGACACATTTGTGTACTCAGAGGGGGAAGATCAGGAGGATCCAGACACACTGATTAGAAAGTTTGATGAGATATGCTTACCAGTGAAGAATGTCATAATGGACAGGCATGCATTTAACACTGCTGTGCAGAGCCCCTCTGAAAGCATCCAGTCATATGCTGCCAGATTAAAACTACTAGCAAAGAAATGTGACTATGGTGATTTAGCAAGTGAGCTCATCAGGGACAGAATTGTATGTGGGACCTATGATGATGTCACTCGCACGCATCTTCTGCGGGAGAAGACGCTGACACTGGACACTGCTATACACATATGCATGCTACACGAGCAGTCTCGCAAAAGTACAATTGAATTGAAAAAAGAGTCTGATATATGTGATCTCCGGCAACATGATCAGCAACAAACACGCTGTGTTAATTGCGGCGGACGCCATTCCTATGACCGCCACAAGTGCCCTGCTTTCAATAAACGCTGCAATGCCTGTGGGAAACTAAATCACTTTGCTCGTTGGTGCAGGTCCAAGCCCAGAGCTGATGTCCAGCAACACCACAGTGCACGCTCCAGCAGCCCGCCGCACCGAGTCCATACTGTAGATTCACCGCCAGAAAACAATCCTGACACTGGTCTTCACTGTGAGAGTGTTGACTTAAGGGCTGAAAAGGGTGAAATATTCACCACCATAATTGACAAGGAGACAAATAACGCCATCAAAATTAAAATTGACACTGGCGCCAAATGCAATGTCATGTCACGGGAACTCCTCCACCGTACAAACCCAAAGACACCTATTGACTATTCTCACACAGTAAATCTGATTGCCTACGGTGGTCAGATAATCAAGACTTTGGGCGTGGCCACGTTTAACTCCACAGGTGTCCCGCTGCAGTTTCATATTGTGGATAGTAATGTCAAACCCTTATTAGGTCTGCCAGATAGTATAAAACTGGGGTTAATAACGTTAAGTGCTGACGTGCATGTGCTGCAACAGGACATTCCAGAATTGAGAGACTTTGCTGATCTGTTTGACTGCAAGACCATTGGAAAACTCCCTGTCACATATCGTATGCGTCTTGACGAGACTGTTCCTCCCACAGTGTGCGCTCCCAGGAGGGTGCCTCTGGCCATGAAAGATAAGGTGATAGCGGAAATAATGCGTATGACAGCATTAGGTGTCATTGCTCCAGTGGTAGAAGCTACTCCGTGGGTGTCTGCCATGGTTGCTGCAGTAAAAAAAAGATGGTTCAGTACGCATCTGCATTGACCCTGTGCATTTAAACAAAGCTCTGATGAGACCGTATCACCCCCTCAGGACAGTGGAGCAAGTCATAGCCGACATGCCAAATGCAAAAGTATTTACCACTCTGGATGCCAAGTGTGGGTTCTGGCAGATTACACTGGACAAAGAGTCATCCTTACTCACTACATTTATGACACCTCTGGGCAGACATGCTTTCCTCAGAATGCCCTATGGTATCTGCACAGGCAGTGAAGTGTTTCAACGAAGCATGGAGCACCTCTTTGAGGGGTACCCTTGTGAGATTATCATTGATGACATCCTTGTGTGGGGTAGCACCATGGAAGAACATGACATTCGACTCCACAAAGTACTTCACAGGATTCGTGAAATCAACATGCGGTTGAACCCTGACAAATGTCGCTTCAGGGTTACTGAGGTCCCATACGTTGGTCACCTCCTCACGTCAGAGGGTGTCAAGCCAGATCCAGCCAAAACACAGGCAATCCAGCAAATGCCCAACCCCACAGACAAGCTGGGTTTACAACGTCTTCTAGGTATGACAAACTACCTTTCAAAATTTCTGCCTCACTACAGTGACGTCACAGCTCCACTCCGACAGCTTTTGCACAATGACGTTGACTGGTGTTGGTTGGACTGTCATGCTGATGCTATTGCTCGCCTCAAAATTATGATAACTTCCAGCCCAGTGCTCCAGTTCTTTGATGTACATGCTCCAGTGGTCATATCTGCTGATGCTTCTCAACATGGTCTTGGTGCTGTCTGCTTGCAGCGCAATAAACCCATCAGTTATGCATCCCGGGCACTTACAGACACTGAGTCAAGGTATGCTCAGATTGAAAAAGAACTGCTTTCCCTTGTCTTTGCGTGTCAAAAGTTTCATGAGTTCATCTATGGACGCCCAGTAGTGGTTGAAACGGATCACCAACCACTAATCACTATTCTCCGCAAACCTATGCACACTGCTTCGGCACGTATCCAACGGCTCATGCTCAAACTCCAGCGTTACCATCTCGATGTAGTGTACAAGCGTGGAAAGGACCTCCACGTAGCTGATGCATTATCACGTGCTCACCTTCCGGACTCAGGTATCCCTGATGCTGATGATGACATGGATGTTATGGAGTTTGATGTGCTCTCCTCCAGGCGCACGGAAGAGCTGCGTGATGTCACCCTCAGGGATGATCTCTGTCAACGACTGTCACTTGTTGTCCTGCATGGTTGGCCGACTTCCTCTAGGGAATTACCTCGTGACCTCCGGTCTTTCTTTGCTTTCCGGGATGAGTTAACTGTCTCAGAGGGTATCCTCTTACGTGGTCAGCGGTTTGTAATCCCATATGCTCTCCAAGGCTTTTATGCCCAGCAGGCCCACCAGGGGCACCTTGGACGGGAGGCCACTTTGCGACGGGCTAAGGATGCCTTGTATTGGCCCTCAATGGCTGCTGACATTGAGCGGGTGGTCTCTGCTTGTGCTCCCTGCAATGCTCTACGGCCCCATCATGCCAAGGAACCACTCACTCTCCATGAGGTACCTGACCTCCCTTGGTCTATCGTTGCTGCTGATCTTTTTGAGTGGAGGGGAAAAGAGCACCTTGTGTTAGTTGACTCATATTCCGGCTGGTTCGAGATTGACTACCTTCCTAAACTTACCAGTGCCACAGTCATTAACAAAATGAAAAGACACTTCTCTACCCATGGTATACCACGCAAGCTGCTCACCGACAACGGCATGCAGTTCATGAGTGGTGAGTTCCAATCCTTTACCAATGAATGGGACATCTTACATGTCACAAGCAGTCCACGGTATCCACAATCTAATGGACTAGCGGAAAGAGCAGTACGTTCTGCAAAGCACCTATTAGACAAATGTTTCAGAGATGGTTCAGATGTATTCATGGCACTCCTGAATTTGAGAAATACCCCAAGGGATGAGCTACCTTCTTCGTCTCAGCGCCTTCTGTCAAGACGTACTCGCACTATCATTCCTATGACCAAAGCCAAGCTTTCACCAACGGTTGAGACCAATGTACAGAAGGTTCTGGAGAAGTCCAGGTTGAGGCTCAAAGCCAACCATGACAAAACCTCTCATCAGCTGAGACCGTTGTTTCCGGGGCAGACCGTCCGTATCCAAACCCCAGTTGGTTTTGACAGAGTTGGGACTGTGCAAGGTTTTTCCAATCGGCCCAACAGCTATGTAGTGCAATCCGATGGTGCTTGGTATGAGCGCAACAGGCGTCACTTACTAGGAGTGGGTGAGCCAACACCCTCACCCCGTGGAACATCACCGGAGGGTATCAGAACATCCATCAATGTGGACAATGGGTCCTCTGAAGAAGCATCTGTTGCAATGCAGGACAGTCCTATACCCCCAACCAATAGTGAGCCCTGTGCTACACAGGACAAATCACTACCACCTTTCTTCATCACAAGGTCTGGTAGAATCTCCAGGCCTAATTCCAAATTCCAGGACTTTGTTATGTGACTTTCTGTGTTACTAGTTCAGGTGTTTACACTGTTTCCACATGCAACACCTTTCACACTGTCTTGCACCCACACATCTGTTGATTGTTAATCTGCTCTAAAAAAAACAAAAAACGTAGGATGTAGATGTATGCTGTATGTATGTGTGGTTGGCAGAAGTGACATCACTGCCATCCACTTGCTATTCAGGAAGTGCTTGCTGACAGGAAATACCTGGCAGCCATTTCAGGCAGTTCTCTGTATGTAATCCTGAAGTAAAGACCTGTTTTCACTGTTCTCCAGTCTGATGTTGTTCTTCTGAACTCAGACAGTTCTACAGAGACCTATTACCAGTCTCTGCAGAGAAGATCTAGAAAACCTCACTTAATAAATGGGAAAAAGATATCCCGCACTTCGTATCCACAAAGATCCTACTAAAACATCATGAACAAACTATGAAAACCCTTTTCTATGCCCAGCTACAAGAAGTCCATCTTAAAGTTATTCATAGAATGTACATTGCTCCTGCACAAAGACAATATATGGTGACTACTGACACTGGTCACTGTTTAAAATGTAAACAACCTTAAGCCACTTTTTTACATAATTTTTGGACATGTTAAATTCTGGAATAAAGTAACTCAATTTATCAACCATACATTTAATTTACAAGTGTAGAGGGATCCTTTAGCTATGCTTATCGTTAATTTCAATAACTGGGAATTGTGTACTCAAAAACCCGAATCATTATAATCCTGACATTGATTGTTACCATAGCTAAAAGAGTGATTTTAAAGTAGAGGACATCTCCTACACCTCCCTTCCTGGGTTCTGTCCAAAGTTTTCTGTTGAGAGCAATTTATCTTGATTGAAGAGCAACTCTCCCAGATGTTGAGATAGGAGTGGAAAGTTTCAAAGGAAGTGGGGTTCTTATATAAATACTTTAGATATATCTTCCCAAGAACATATTTATAAATTGTTCGAGAACACCTCCTGGTTCCTGTATCGACAGTTAGAAGAAAGTGGCAACTAAGAAAAAGAGTCGCTTCATTGTGTTTTACGAATGTTGGGTCAATATATCCTGTAAATTCACCTATCAAGGTATGCTAACCGCTGACCATTCCAACTTCAGCTGCAAGTTATGTTAATATTCCTTACAAACGTGACATGTCCCTAATTGGTGTTCCTACCCTGTGATATGGCTTTTTATTTTATTTTTCTCTACATTTTCTACTTTCCCTATACCACATTATCTTTATACCATATTTAAAGATTGTATATTTTAACAGTGTTACCTGTATGTTGCTATCCATATACATATATGTGTTCTCTTGAAAGTATGTAATCTTGTAAATTGTATTATACAATGTACTTTCTTGAATCTGTTATTCTGCATACTTTTGAACAATTTACAATATGAAAAAAAAAAATTCTCAATTACCAACAAATTGCAGAGAAAAGCCAGAGTGATATAGACAATAAATACCATCTATTAGGATATGACTGCGCAACAGACGATGGAAAAAAATTGGAACATTTAGCATATTACAAATAATACAAGATGAAACACACCTTAAAAAAATTGATTATTTACCTCAAAGTGCCACTGTAAGCACAGGCAACAAACAGGCCGGGCACTCCCGGGTAGTCTCGAAGTATATCCAGTACTAAATATGGCATAAGCTGTAAATACATGCAGAGATTTATGTTATCAACTGTTACAAATGTACGGTGTAAGAAGAATTATCACAATGATAAAGCCAATGTAATTTTTATATACAAATTTAAATATAATATGTCAGCCATTGCAATATATATTAACCAAACCAGCAAGAAGTGTGAGAGACTCCTGAGAAGCAGTGCCATTTATATTGATGCTTTTCTACAGTAAGATGGCAGTAATAGACAATCTACAAGACTTTGCTTTCAGTAAAGACATAAGCTGGTGCAATATCTTCTGTGCCAGCTGATTCATGAACTGCTTCTGTAAAAATTTATAACAAAGAGCTCTATTTATAAAGAGTGAGCAATCATGTTTTCATTCTCAAATACACACAAGCCACATGCACATCAGGAGGTTGAGAGTATAGACAAAACATGTGGAAATATACACATTGCCATATGAGGAATAAAAATGTATTGCAATTTTTTACATGCTTGGAAAATACTTTATTTTTATATGTGTATGTATAATACGTAGAATAGAGTTGAGTTAGGCAGTTTCACAGATCAATTCTCTGTCCTTGAAGTTCAACATGGTTTTTCTGAGATAAACAATTTAAAATGGTTTTCCAGTTTGCTCTCAAACTCTGGATCAGCGACTAGAATTTTGCCTTAGTAGTTGCGTGGTCATACTTGTGTTGCATCGAGAATCTTTAAAGACTTCCATCAACAATGTCTGCCAACAGACTTTGAGACCGAGGGCATACTTTAAATAAGGCAACAACTCATTGGTCTCTGGAATTTAGACTCCTAAATGTGAATGTACACTGCATGTAAATAGTTTTGTAAGCATATATAAAACAATGGCATTAGGGTGACTTTGGCACATCTGTCTTTGGCATGTATTGACCATACCTTGGTAATAAAAACTCAGATGTTGGCAGTGCCTGATCAATTTCCACGACAAAAGCAAATTGCTTTAAGTAAACATGGTAAAAAAAAACCATGACCTACATAGAAACATAGAAAGTGACGGCAGATAAGAGCCACATGGCCCATCTAGTGTGCCCATTTGTTTATTGAAAACTATACTGACCCTAGAACCTATTTAACCTCAATTTGGTTTATAATTTAGGATACCCTTATCTTTATCCCAAGCATGTTTAAACTGTTCTACTGTGTTGGCCTCAACCACCTCAGATGGGAGGCTTTTCCACTTATCCATCATCCTTTCAGTGAAGTCATTTTTCTGCACATTTCCTCTGAATCTACCATCCTCCAGTTTATGTTCATGCCCTCGTGTTCTATTAACCTCTTCCTTTGAAAAATGCTACCGTCCTCTAGCCGGTCACAACCCTTGATGTATTTGAAAGCTGCTATCATATCCCCCCTCTCCCTTCTCTGCTCCAAGCTATACATGTTTAGTTCCTCTAGCCTTTCTTGGTATGATTTGTTACACAGGCCA
>WWET01001171.1:176736-186911 GCA_011038615.1 Limnodynastes dumerilii
ATGCTTGGGATAAATATAAGGGTATCCTAAATTGTAAACTAAATTGAGGGTAAATAGGGTCTAGGGTCAGTATAGGTTTGAATAAACAAATGGGCAGACTAGATGGGCCATGTGGTTCTTATCTGCGGCCACTTTCTATGTTTCTATAAGCTGCTCTTCTTTGCACGCGTCCTAATGTATTTATGTTCTTCAGAAGATTTGGTTTCCAAAAGTAATTATGCTGATGCGTCTCCAAAGGTTATGGGAAGCTAAGCTGATTCATGCAGGGTATGAGCTTTGCCACTCTCTCCAGCAGGTGGACCGTATCTCAACTCCCAGACTGGATTAAAGGCACATGGGCCTGGGGCTAAAAGGGCCAATTGGAGTTTGCATGGCTAGCCATGCATTAGTGTGACCAGTACAGCACATATGCTTACTAACATCACTTGGCTCCTTGATGGCTCATGAGACATATCTGATGTCTACAATGGCCGACGAGAGTAGCTGCTGCAGGAGGGCGTCTAAACTTCTACATATTAATGACACCACAGATCTGCTCAGTAAGTGGAAAGTGCAGGGGAAAATACAGGCAGAGGGCAGAAGTTGGAAGCCAAGCAGCTGACTGGACGACTGGTCATCCTATTAATTACATTTCTTGATGGGCCTGTTTTCAGATGTAGGCTTGGGGCTATAGTCCCATCCGCGCCATTGTTAATCCAGCCCTACTCGACTCAGTACCCAAGCCTACACCTGTCTATTTAATGTAGCGGTCAACAAAGAAACAGTCGACCGGCAAATAGATTTGCTCAGATTATGGCTGTAAATTGTGGTCATTGGCTGAGTGTTTATTTACCGTGAATTGTGCCTAAATCGCTCATCTCAGAAATCTGGACCCTGTGTGTTCCAATGCATCATTTTTGGATCATTTACAGCTGTATTCCATTGAGCCGTGCTCTGATACAATGACAATAAACACCCCGCAGATGGCTTTCGTCTTTCTCTCTTTGCACAATAGCTCTGGTGTTATTTTTATCTCTCCTAACACTTCGGTTGTGGTTGTGGATCACCGTGTTCCGCTGCTCTGTAAACACACTTGTAACGTCTGCAGCTTCCGAGGATTATGTACGTGCAGCTTCTGGCTGTTCTCTTCATTATTATGATTAGTGGAACTCTGCAAAAAAGCAGATAAACACTCACAAGCGTGTGGCCATGGATTAATACAATGCTGCCCAAAGCATGATGCGCTCTCCGTTATTTACTACATGGGGGGTGGAGACACACAGCATGTTTCCAGTCTGTAAATGTTCTGAAAACTCAGTGGTTGTGTGAACACATGCCTAACCTTAACTGTAATCCTAACCCTAACCGTAATCCTAACCGTAATCCTAACCCTAACTGTAATCCTAACCCTAACCGTAATCCTAACCCTAACTGTAACCCTAACTCTAACTGTAATCCTAACCCTAACTGTAATCCTAACCCTAACTGTAATCCTAACCCTAACTGTAATCCTAACTCCAACCCTAACTGTAATCTTAACCCTAACCCTAACTGTAATCTTAACCCTAACTGTAATCCTAACCCTAAATGTAATCCTAACCCTAACTGTAATCCTAACCCTAACTATAACCCTAACCCTAACTGTAATCCAAACCCTAAATGTAGTTCTAACCCTAACTATAACCCTAACTGTAATCCTAACCCTAACTGTAATCCTAACCCTAACTATAACCCTAACTGTAATCCTAATCCTAACCGTAATCCTAACCCTAACTGTAATCCTAACCCTAACTGTAATCCTAACCCTAGTCCTAACCCTAATTCTAATCCTAACGCTGGGCCGTATTAAGAACTCCGGCCTCATTGCATAACACCGTGTATATGCAATCTACGTAGATTACGTTTCAGAGTTACTGCGCATGCGCAGGACATCATAGCGGAAAACTATGCAATGAGGCTGGAGTTCCGAATACGGCCCGCTAATCTTAACCCTAATCCTAACCCTAATCCTAACCTTAATTCTAATTCCTTACCATAATCCTAATTCTTTACCATAATCCATCCCTAATCCTAAACCTAATCCTTATCTGAGTCCTAACCCTAATCCTAACCCTTATCCTAACCCTAATTCCTTACCATAATCCATCCCTAATCCGAAGGCAGAAGCCTCTTTCTCAAAGTGGTCTCAAAGCATCTTTCACGGGATCCTCAAAAGGCTTTTTAGGGTTTATTTGTGGAATATTGGGTAATTTGTGTTTCTTATATTCCAATTACCTTTTACACATTTTTGCCCTTATGTTTTTCGATATTTTCATGTAATAAATTGTGTTTGATATATTTTTATTGATTTATGTTCTCGTCTGGTTTTCCACATATATACCTTTGCGGAGGATTTATGATCATCAAGACCCCATGTTCTCCATCCAAGTTGATTGATACAAAGTGACTCAGTCCATATTTTATTCATTTTAGAGTGTACACCTGATTTAGTTTCTTTTTTTTTTAATATTTATTTCTTTTCATTTATTTGAACTTCTCAGCGCCCTCCTGACATTTCTTTTTCCACCTTCTATTCCGGGAGAGTCAGCAACCCTGAATAAACTATAGTGGCCAAGAGTGAGGTTCCTGTAATAAGCTTTGATAACAGTATGGAGCTAAGGACATAAAGTGTTTTACTAAAACTTTCTCCTTTCCAGATCGTTATCCACATGTTAGCATAATAAAATAATCCCTTGTGATCTGGCTCAGCCTAACGTTACTTTACTTAGAGTCTGAGTCAATTTCATGAGTTCTGCTTATGCATCGCAAATAACAATATGTGGAGAGACGATGAGGAGTGTGATGTTCCGTACTGAACAGTAACTTATTTTGGATGAGCTCCCTGTTCCGTTGCCAGTTGGAACACACACACAGGCACATTTTTGAACGGCCGCTTGCAAACTCTTTGATGTATGATCAGCCTGACCTGGATCGTAGCGGACTTTACCCCATTTTCTCACTTTCCCTGTAAGACAAAAGGTGAAGAATGCTAAAATGTGTTTGTTTTTTAACCTGTTTCTAGAACAAACTCCGAAAAACAGTGAGAACTCCCTGACAGGCTTAATGGAGCGCGGAGAATGTCATGCTGGTTTTGTCTTTTTTAAAGAAAAAGTAAAATAATGAAATCTGTCATATTAATGCGAACGTCAAGGTAGTGTAACGGGGATGCGGAAAATTCCAAATGGGTTAAATCACTTATAATAGCATAATATTATGCACCAATACGTACCCACTCCAAAGGGGGGCTTTTCTAACGTAGTCTAAAACATGAGCTTGGCAGGAATAACAATGGGCCTGATTCAGAGATACGATTTTATCGCTATTTAGGTGCGTATATTTAGGATCTTAAGAAATTCGCATCATTACGCATGCGCAGTAATAGTGCAACGCCATCTACGTAGAGGTTAGGATCCTAAATTCGGTAAGCGCGGACCTGTGAATCGATCGCAAGCACTTAAGATCCGAAGTGCTGCGCAAATATAGGACCCGAAGGATTTGCATAGATATGGGCGGGGGGAGGCAGGGAGATGAGGGAAAGTGGGCGCGACCAGACACTTAGGATCTTAAATAAACGCAACTAATTCACCTAAGATCTCAAATGACAGCGCAGAGTTAGGGTTAGTCAATGGTGGCCTAACTTTAAGATCCGCCGCTGTTTGTGCTCAATGCTAACTTTAAGATCCGCCGCTGTTTGCAAGGGGAGTGACTGTTTATTCAGTGGGTTGTAACCTGCTCCGACCTGACACTTAGATGCGTATATTTGAGATCCCATCGGCAGCGGATCTCTGAATCAGGCCCAATGTGTTTGGGGGTTTGATGATGATGATGGTGCTCAGCCCCCTATGAAGACCACACACGTGGTCATAGTCCAAAGCGGCCGTCTGTCTGTCACTCATCAGCCAATCAGAGTGAAAGGGTGATGGGACTCATCTTAACTGACCAATCAGAGTGAAGGGGTCCATGTACAACTTCTGAAGAAGTCGTAGATCCATGTGATACCGATGAGAGGTAAATGGCCTATCCAGTTCGCCATTTTCTGTAGTCTATTCTTTATATATATATAAAATCTAACAAAATTTTGATGTTATTGTTATAAAATAAATGTTATTGGTTTAAAATAATGGATTGACAGAGCGGCATTTGTAAATCTCGCTGGTATGATGGTCTATATTTAGATACCATTGCACGACAGCTAAATGCAGACTGTCTTCCCTTTCTTCATCCCTAATTTTAACCATCCACGCACTGTAGCCCTGCAGCCTAACCCTAACACTCTATGCTCCTCAGCCTAAACTTAACGCTCTATGCTCCACAGCCTAATCCTAACCCTCCATGCTCTGCAGCCTAACGCTCCATGCTCCACATCCTAACCCTCCATGCTCTGCAGCCTAACCCTAACACTCTATGCTCCTCAGCCTAACCTTAACGCTCTATGGTCCACAGCCTAACCCTCTATGCTCCACATCCTAACCCTCCATGCTCTGCAGCCTAACGCTCCATGCTCCACATCCTAACCCTTTATGCTCTGCAGCCTAACCCTAACCCTCCATTCTCCACAGCCTAACCCTCTATGCTCCACAGCCTAACCCTCTATGCTCCACACAGCCTAACCCTCTATGCTCCACAGCCTAACCCTCTATGCTCCACAGCCTAACCCTAACCCTCCATGCTCTGCAGCCTAACGCTCCATGCTCCACATCCTAACAATCCATGCTCTGCATCCTAACCCTCCATTCTCCACATCTTAACCCTAACCCTCCATGCTCCGCAGCCTAACCCTCCATTCTCCGCAGTCTAACCCTCTATGCTCCACAGCCTAACCCTCTATGCTCCACAGCCTAACCCTAACCCTCCATGCTCTGCAGACTAATGCTCCATGCTCCACATCCTAACAATCCATGCTTTGCATCCTAACCCTCTATGCTCCACATCTTAACCCTCCATTCTCCACAGCCTAACCATCCATTCCCCACATCCTAACCCTAACCCTCCATGCTCCGCAGCCTAACCCTCCATGCTCTGCAGCCTAACCCTCCATGCTCCGCAGCCTAACCCTCCATGCTCCACAGCCTAACCCTCCATGCTATGCAGCATAACCCTATCCTTTTACCTGCCACACCCGTCGCAGCCTCTCACTATCGGGAACAGGGTAACTGGCATTTGGACCAGTAACCGCATCCCTTTTGGAACAAGCACATTTGCCGGTGAGCGTTCCGTTGAATTGCTCATGTACGTGACCGGCTTAATTGCTGATGACATTTTCTTGTCTGGCTCCCAATCACTTAGTCTGATTCACTAGAGTCTGCTTCATTCCTTGGATTAAGCTGATGTGCTGCAATGTTTTTACACTCAATCAATATTACAGTGCCCAGTAAAATGCTCAGATTGAATTAAACGTGGAGCCAGCTGATGCGGGCAAAATGATGACATCTCCGCTTGTGCGCACTGTCCGGGGGAGATGCCTCAGCCAGCAGTTATTTCCCAGCCCTTCGGCTTCCTTAATGCTTTTTACATCGATGACATTTCATTGCCAGTTATTCCCATCATGGTAATAAAATCATGGTTCAGCCAGTAACAGGAACAAGGTGGACCAGGCGAGAGCCCACATTCTAAGATCTGATTCCTAGAGAAGAGAGTTACTGCTATCAGACACAGGAGAGGTAGAGAGAGAGAGAGAGACAGACACAGGAGAGGTAGAGAGAGAGAGAGACAGAGAGAGACAGAGAGAGACAGAGAGAAAGAGAGAGAAATAGAGAGAGAGAGAGAGCGAGAGAGAGACAGAGAGAGACAGAGAGAGAGGGAGGGAGAGAGACAGAGAGAGAGAGAGAGAGAGAGCGAGGGGGAGAGAGAGAGGGGGAGAAAGAGAGAGAGAGAGAGAGAGAGGTGATGATAATGCATTGGATCCTGATGTAGGTGTAAAATTCATAGGTTTGCAGTTCTGCGGCAATGAATGTACAGACTTTGGTTGTCTATAGAGAGAAAAATGTAAATAAATGATAGAAAATGTGGTATGTATTTGTGCAGGCACTGGTGGCTTTTTCAAAAGGGCCGTTTTCTCCCATCCAAAATCGAAGTGCCTAGAAATCAATTGCTTCTGCCTCGTTGAGGAGATATAATCAATCATTCCTATGGATGAAGACACTGCAGCAAATGGTGGGTATTTCCCTTACATTACCCTAACTTTAAGACTCCCCTCCCCACAGCCTAACCCAAAGATTCTCTTCCCTGTAGCCTAACCCTATGTCTCCCCTCCCCACAGCCTATCCCTAAGGCTCCCTTTCCTGCAGTCTAACCCTAAGACTCCCCTCCCCACAGCTGAACCCTAAGACTCCCCTCCCCACAGCTGAACCCTAAGACTCCCCTCCCCACAGCTGAACCCTAAGACTCCCCTCCCCACAGCTGAACCCTAAGACTCCCCTCCCCACAGCTGAACCCTAAGACTCCCCTCCCCACAGCTGAACCCTAAGACTCCCCTCCCCACAGCTGAACCCTAAGACTCCCCTCCCCACAGCTGAACCCTAAGACTCCCCTCCCCACAGCTGAACCCTAAGACTCCCCTCCCCACAGCTGAACCCTAAGACTCCCCTCCCCACAGCTGAACCCTAAGACTCCCCTCCCCACAGCTGAACCCTAAGACTCCCCTCCCCACAGCTGAACCCTAAGACTCCCCTCCCGCAGCCTAACCCTAGGCATGCGCATTAGTAAAAATCGCTAAACACCGGATGTATATATTATACGTCCGGTACTCTGAATACAGGCCTGTGTCACAAAAAAGGAGATAGTTACATTGGGCCAAATCCTGACCTACTGGCGCCTTACGGCCTGTCGATGTCAGTACGGGCGGCATCGTGTTCAGATTCCTACCCTAACTGTTACCATCAGGTTTTAAGGCCGCAAAACTGATCATAACGGGGCTACCCCGCCCCGTGCCCTAATTAGCATGTCTATCCCCGCCTTTACCGCGGAGATACGACATGCGTACTGGGGGGGAAAGCCCCCTTTTCGTAAGACATTCGTTACGTACGCCGGCCCTCGTGGCGTCGTTAGAAGGTTTGTAAGCATGCGCACAACATTCAAAACAAGGAAATTACGTACGACATGCACATAATTTCCCTGTCGGCCGTAGCCCCGGATTTAGGCCATTACTGCTAACCATTTACATCTACTTGTACCACTGATGACAAACGTCTCGGTACGCGATGATAGAAAATCTCTGTGACCCAGGGCTGGGGATGAGTTTCAGCTCTTCTCGGAAGAATAAATGATGAATTTTCATAGAAACCTATAGCCAGATGACGATCCTATGTAGCATAAGACTTGATAAACAGCAATGAACTCACGATCAGGTCACCGCTATAACAGTTTGGTGAAAGTGTCCTAATTCTTTATAATTATCACTTGTGGAAACATTTTAAAACAACTTTGAACTGGTTTATTCTCTATTTACATGCCATCAAAGCGCATTGGGGAACAGATCATGCTAACCTGCAATTACATGATTGCAAAATCATAGTAATGTCATGTTTTAGTCTACCACAAAGCCGGCGCAGAGAAAATGCATTCTTTCTACATACAAAAGAAGACATAATTCATGACACATTAAAAAGATACATTGCTCAAAGTAAAAGACCCCAAGCAGCATGGACCTACCGGGAGTGCCGGCCTGTCAGACACATCTCATTATTTACTGACTTGTGACTTCTGTCAGTGAGATGCACGAGCGTCTCCAAGGACTAAACTGTGGAAAAGGAGAAGTGGAGATGTTGCTCATAGCAACCAGTAGTGTGAACCGCCTTCAGAATTTATGGACCCCGGACACACTTGTGGGACCACGCCCCCCTGGGGCTTGTGCTCTACGAAACCCACCCTAGTTACGCCACTGGTGGAGAGATGACAGAGGAGAATATTCTATGGAAATTCTAAGGAGGATATTTGCACCTTGCATCCAATCAGATTCCAGCTATTGTTTACCACAACATTCTAGAACTTGGGATTGAGGAGTACCAGAAACCTCTAATGGGCTCAGTCCTCGACATGCCACACAAACATGATAGCATTATAATATTCAAATAAAAACAACCCTGTTTGAGAAAAAATTGCAGATAAGAATAGCTGTAAACGCTGTCGGCATTTTAGCGCAGGCATGTTCATTTTCGGAACTCATGTCATCAGAGTGCAAAGCATCCCCCGGTTGTCTGATCTTGTAATAACCTGTTAGTATATGTATTTGGGGTCAAATTCTGAGACTAATGAGTCTAATCGAAAGATATAATTGGCCTTTATTTAGAAGGGTGAATGTTCTCTGTAAAGTGCTGTGGATAATATGTGGCGCTTTATAAATAAATCCCTTCCTGTGCCTAGCAACACTAGTATGCTAGTGCTGCTAGGCAGGGGGGCAGGACTTGAGGCCGTGGTTTCAGTGAAACCACGGGCCTTAAGTCACTTGCGGGAGATTTGCTGGCTCTCCTGGGATACCAGGAGTACTGGCCGAATTTCGGGAGTCTCCCGGACATTCCGGGAGAGTCGGCAACCCTGCATTACATTCCAGTAAAATAAGAAAACATTATCCCTCCCTCTTTTCACTTCATCTACTGATACTAACTGAGAAGAGAGATCTATGGTATAGCACAGAGGCGTTTCTAGATATGAAGGGGTCCGAGTGCAGACCCCCCAGACGGGCCCCCCCCCTCCCAAGACGGGCTCTGCAAACAGAAGAGGAGCGTGAGGCTGCACAGTGCACGCACGCCTGACATCCCCATGTGACGCCCGTGCGCAGAGAGTGCACTGTTGGGAACGGTAGGCTGGTGGGGACCGTCACCGTGTGTATAGATATAGGGGGGATTGGGAGGGTGCAGGGTGAGTGTAACGGGCGGCCCCCTTGTCTGCAGGGGCCCGTGTGCATCCATGGTAGATACGCCACTGGTATAGCATTGTTTTATTTTAGAATCATTGAACTTTTTCTTTGCTTTTTCTTGTTTTAATAAGCGATCCCGAGCGTTTACACATGAAAGGATTACGTGGTTCTTAATATTCCCCACATCAGGAACAGCAGCAAACAATAAACATATGCAAAGTCTTTAACACTGCAGGGTATTTAACCTAAAACGCCTCCAAACCATTGCAAATATTGTACTCTGGATATTCAATGGAAATAAATACAGTAACTTACAGTCGTGTATTGTAACGAGGCCCCTGCACACAGCTAATAAGAGGAGAAAAAACGTTGCATGTAAAGAACAAAGTCGTAGAGGAAGATAAATATTGTATAACAAAGAAATGGGTTGCTGCTTTGGACAGCCTGGTGGCTCAGTAAGTACCACTTGTGTCTCACAATGCTGAGGTCATGAGTTTGGTTCCTGTGCTGGGCATTTTCTGTGTTCTCCCTGTGTCTGTGTGGGTTTTCTCCCATGCTCCAAAAATATGCTAATTGGCTGCTAAATGAATTAGCCTTAGTCTGTGTGTGGCTGAGTTAAGGAACTAAGAATGTAGCTTCAATGGGGCAGGGACTGATGAGAATGTGAAACGTTTTAGTGCTGTTTATCATTATATATACTTTCGGAGCCTAACCCCTCCCCAATATGTCTGCTGCTCACTGTGCAAATGGCAGGAGCAGGGCCAGTGCTAGCATGTCTGGCGCCCCCCTGCAAAAAATAAATTTGCGCCCTTCTCCTTTATAAATAATTTGATAACCCAGAATAACATTGCTGTGCCCCCTTCATGCTTATACTACTTTGCCCCCATTCTTGCTGACACTGCTTATGCCCATCTTGTGTCTCCAGCTCCCCCAGTACTTGCATAACTCCTATGCAGCACTTGGAGGCCTGTAGTGCACTTCAACAGGTAATGTTGCGCATGAGGTGTTGAGGGAACCGGATGGTGAGAAAGGGGAATCCCTGAGAGGGACAGCACTTCTTGTGGGGGATTCTATTGTTAGGGGTATCCAGCTGGGAAGAGGACCCCAAAATAGGAATCAGGTGAAGTGCTTGCCTGGAGCGACAGTTCGACGTGATAAAAAAGCGCGTGTGAGCAAGGAAAGGGAGGTTGATGTCATTATCCATCTTGGGACAAATGACTTAGCCAATGCTGGAGTTGTGGCTGTCAGAGATGAATTTAGAAAGTTGGGAACTGCTCTTAAACAGGTGGCAAATACTGTGACT
>WWET01001171.1:223131-236007 GCA_011038615.1 Limnodynastes dumerilii
CCAGTACAAAGTCGCTTTAACAGCACAATGAGGTAGATCCAGACTTAAGGGCTAGTTACGTTTGAACTTGTAGCGTATTTCCGCTAGCGTATTTTCTATGCACCCCCCTCGCTCGTCCGCAAATAACTACGGGTGTCGAATGGATGACACACCCCTTCATTCGTAATTATGCTGATGGTACGTACGTTAGGAGTTACGTGGTGTAACAGCTGCCGTGCGCATGCGCAGTAAATACAAACAGGCGATTTTATGTCAGCGGCTAGCGTACATAGCTCAGGGTCTGGCCCAATGTTTCTAATAAGTCATATTTTCTAAATACAGAGAGCTGAAAATGAGCTTTCGGGCGTCTGTATTTGGAAAATGGAACTTTCGTATCGCAAGACGCGTCCCCCTTCTTGATACTAGGCGGCTGACTTGAACCCCATAGTGTAGATGGCGCCTGAGTGTGGATGAATAGGATTAGGAGAATCCAAGAGAGACACAGGGGCGGAACTGCCTGAGAGAAGCTGCCAGATGCTGACAGCTTAAAACAGCACTCAGCACTCCATGTATGAGTTCACCCTTTGCACCCATGTAATTACGCCTCTGCTTTTAGACATTCCATCAGCTAATTTCCCAAAAAGACAACAATGCACGTTCCTGCTCTTCTGGTTCTCTTTCACACTTTCCCCCACCAGAATCCAGCGCCGGATTCATCTGGCTTTACCTGGTCTTCTCCAAGACTTCAACTTGACTTCCACCATTTTTCACTCCCCAAATGAAATGATCCGCAAACTAAACACAAACATGATTGATCTTCTCTGCCTGGCTTAAATAGTAAACAGAAAACCATTAATTTACAGCCGTATAAACAGGTAGTGAAAACAGGAAAGAGAATATTAAGTAACCATTGTCAGATGGTGAATGTCACGGAGACGGATGAGTGATAGTTTGCCGGCCGCTCAACAAGTGGAACCAGAATCTTGCAATCTTGCAGTTTGCTTTTACATTTTCACTTTTTTTTTACCCAACAAATCTTTAAAGATTGATCAAGTTTCAAAGAAAGCTGAAGATGTTATATAAGATTCGCTCAACATGAATGAACAAATTCCCCTAACAGCCAAAGTTACCCAACCTGAATTATATGTGTCATAGAACATGTTGCAGAACTGGTAAATCCCTTTAAACTTGTTTCTTTGTCTGTTGATCCCATATTTGATGGTTTTAGTTAGTTGAGTTTGTGTATAGTTTTAACAGCATCAATCACCATTAAGGTGTTAAAGGTGGGGGGGGTGGGAGTCTGCTTAGTTACTTACAGAAGTTTCATTATCACAAGTGTTCACATCATAAAAAGTGTGACAAATAGATTGTGAAAACTTGAGGTCTCCTCCTGAGAATATGCTTTTTGTTTGATAATATAGGGCCTGATCCAGAACTACGCTTCGAAGCATTTTTACGCGTGGCGGAGACGTAAAATGGCAGCTTAGAACGCACTGCGCATGCGCACCATAGAAAATACGCACATTCACGTAGCGTAATTGTGAACGTATGAGAAATTCACGTATGTGTCACGTAAATACTTACGTTTGGGCATGCCAAACGTGAGACAACAATACATTCGATTTACGTGAAGTAGGTGGAGGTTTGTATGTAAAGTGTACAGTATGGGCGTGCTAAGCGGCGTACGTTCACGTAGTCTATACATCCGTTAGCGGACGTACGCTGTTACGTGAAAAAAAGTTAAGGTAGGGTTTGGGAAGCGTATCGTGACAAAATACGTCCGTGCAAGGGGTGTGCCGAGGGGAGTGTAGCGAACTTACGTGCACGAAAATACGCTCCGCGAATAAACGTACGGCACACATAGTTCTGGATCTACCCCATAGTCACCATTCAACTGGCGGCTTTATCGTGTTCGAAATAAAGCCGCTCGGACCAGCAACCAAGAAAGAAAGAAAGAAAGATTATTTATTTAATATTATTATTTACCCGTTGCAGTCTTGGGAACATGGCGTCACAAGAGCCATTTTTTATAAGGGCAGAATTATGAAAACTGATTGATTGCAGGAAAGGGATCTATTGGAAGACAGAATACTCAAAGCAAAAACCAAAACACATCCCTTCATTCACCCTATACCAACATCCCTCCTACCAACTAATATCTCACTACCTAACGTCCCTCCCCACAATCCTCCCCACAATCCTTCACTCACCCTGTCTTCCTACTCAGTCATTCATTTACTCTCTACTCAATCCCCCTTCATTCCTCTTATCCAATACTTAATCCCCCTTCATTCCTCTTATTCTATACTTAATCCCCCTTCATTCCTCTTATTCTATACTTAATCCTCCTTCATTCCTCTTATTCTATACTTAATCCTCCTTCATTCATTTTACTTTCCACTCATTCCCCCTTCATTCCTCTTATTCCCTGCTTAATTCTCATTCATTCATTTTCTTCCCTATTCACCAAACCTTCATTCAAAATATCTCAACGTTCCTTTGTGCAACAACTGTCTTCTCTATTCTATTATTATTATTATTGGGATGGACAGCATAGTACATAATAATATACTTTACAGACATACAGGGCAGGGATGGACAGCATAGTACATAATAATATACAGTACAGACATACAGGACAGGGATGGACAGCATACTACATAATAATATACAGGACAAGGATGGACAGCATAGTACATAATAATACACAGTACAGACATACAGGGCAGGGATGGACAGCATAGTACATTATAATATACAGTACAGACATACAGGGCAGGGATGGACAGCATAGTACATAATAATATACAGTACAGACATACAGGGCAGGGATGGACAGCATAGTACATAATAATATACAGTACAGACATACAGGGCAGGGATGGACAGCCTAGTACATAATAAAATACGATATATATAAAAATTTCACAAAAGTACAATAAAGTAAAGCAAGCAGACAGCAAGGCAAAATGCAAGGTGTCCAGTTTGGCAGATTAGAGAGGAGGAGATAGAGCGCAGTGAGAGGTTGAGTAGGAGCCACCAGCTGGGGATGGGGTAAAAGGGTTGCTGAGGGGAACAAGAAGGTTCGAAGTGAGGGGGGAGTGGTGGAGGAGGGAACAACACTACAATTGAGGGCCCTGCTCACGTGAGATAACACATTAAGTGGGAGGGAAGAACTTATAGAAGACATAAGGAGGGGGAAGGAAGTGGACTGCTGGTGTGAGCGGAGGAAAGGGGGAAGGAAGAGAAGGGATAGATGAAGGATGCAGTGAGGATGGTAAGTGGAGGAGGGGCAGGCTAGTCTGAACAGGTGCGTTTTGAGTGAGCGCTTGAAGACCTGCAATGTGGGGGAGAGTCTGACTGAAGAAGGGAGGTCATTCCAGTGCAGAGGTGCAGCATGGGAGAAATCCTGGATACGGGTGTGAGATGTGGTGATCAGTAGGGAGGACATACAGCACTGGTTAGCAGAACGGAGAGGGCGGGAAGGGGTGTGCATGGAGATGAGGGAAGAGAGGCAGGGAACAGTGGATGAGGAGATGGACTTAAGGTAAGGGTAAGGAGTTTAAAGAGAGGTCTGAAGCTTACAGTGGAGGCTGACATAAAGGAGAGACCGAGGTAGAGCTGTGTAAAGAGGAAGATGAGCCTGGAAGCAGCACTGAGTATAGATTGAAGGGGGGCAAGACGGGTGAGTGGGAGACAAGCAAGGAGGAGGTTACAGTAGTTGAGGCGGGATATGACTAGAGAGTGGATGAGAGTTTTGGTAACTTCATTGGTGAGGAAGGGTCGGAAGCTTGCAATGTTGCGTAGGTGGAAACGCCAAGAATGAGAGAGGGCACAGATGTGAGAAGGAAAGTAAGGAGTCAAGGATGACACCTAGCAAACTTGAGGGGAGGAGGAGACAGAGGTATCACCAATGGTTACGATGATATACTCCTTACCACTGTCCATAGTCATTATTTCCATTCTCCCCAATCTTCTCCCCCAATCATCCATTGGACACCCTATCCCCACCGTCTCTTTCATTAAACATCCTTCCCCATGAATCCTCCTTCATATACCAATTTATTACACAATTCTCCTTGATGCAGCCCATGTCTGTCTAATGAAAGCTTGAGGCTTTGTAGATAAAACATAAAAAGATCAAAGGTGAAAACGATAGCTAGCAGCATTCTCTAACATTTACACTCAGAGGGAAATGTTTAATATATTGTTTTCTCTCTTGTAATAAGCTATGAAATGATAATTGTAAACCTATCAAATTCACAGGAAAGATTAAGCAAAAAGGTCCCTAATGCAATTTGTGGATGTGAACTTTTGCTTAAGGTGCAGAATTGGCAGAAGCATTTGTCAGAGGAACGATTAAGAAGCGTCCTGTCTACTAGAAGATAACTATATCCCACGGGTAATAAGAATATGTCATTCCCGCGCAGTACATTGTTTCACAAGTTTACATTGATCTACAGTATTTCATCCCTTGTGCAATACTTTTACTTGACTTGAGAAAGTTTATGTCATGCAAATATTTGAAATAGTTTGCAACATTATTTAATACAACCAGTGCATAACCGTGTAGACGCAAAATATTTATTTGTCATAACAAAGGCATTTTACTAGTTCTCTTTGACAGATGAAGGTAAGTGAACGAAAGCCTGTCCCCAAAATTAAACATGTCACCTTTTGGAAAATGTCCTCTTCACATGGTATCTGGTGAATTATAGGTAAAGAAAATGAAATCCAATCATTTTATTGCCATATTTGCCCAAGAGTGTTTACTATAAGTGAACTGTTACAGTGTACTATATTACAGTACAATGTTGCAAAAGAGTGTACTGCAAGTGTATAATATCTTAGGGCCTGATTCAGAGATCCGGAACTAACGATAGTACCGTGCGTATATTTAGGGTCGGATCGATTTTGAATAAACTGCGCATGCGTAGTAATAGTGCAACGCCATGTACGTTGAAGTTAAGGTCGGAAATGCCTTAAGGTCGGACTTGTGAATCGGGCGGAGACCAATGCGACCCTAAGTGCGGTGGAAATATACGGACCTAAGGATTTGCATAGAAATGGGCGGGGGGAGGCATTGAGATGAGGGAAAGTGGGCGCGCTTACAGAGTTAGTGCCCTAAATATACGCAACTAATACACATAGGGTCGGAAGTGAGTGCGGCCAGATAGGGCAAGTCAATGCAGGTCTAACTTTAGGTCCGGCCGGAGGTTGCGAGGGGAGTGACTGCTTATTCTGGTGGGAGTAACCTGCTCCGAACTGCCACTTAGATGCGTATATTTGCGGCCCGATCGCCGACGGATCTCTGAATCAGGCCCTTAGAGTGTACTTTTACACTGTAGCGTATTAGAGTGTAGTGTGAATGTAAAATGTATTAGAGTACACTGTTACCAAATAGGACATTAAAGCAGGCTGTTACAGTATAGCACAGTGTACCATTAGTGTATAATAATATCAGTATGTACTGTTATACTATAGCACATTAGAGTAAAGTGGATATATATAATTTATTAGAGTGTACTGTTACAGTATAGGATACCACAGTACACAATTACAGTATAACTCAGTAAAATGCATTGTAAGTGTATACAATATTTGTATTTACTGTTATACTATAACACCAGAGAGTGTACTATAAGGTGTATGATTTATAACTCGAGTGTCCCCACCATCTGAATGCTTAATAATCATTCATACACCTTTCATCATACACATCGTTACTTACTTGCACATTGTTTTGTAATAAATATTATAATTAGAATAGTTTTGTACACAATGCTCTGGCCACAATTCCATAACTTTTGTATTGCATTTGAAGTATGAAATGTTAACGGTCAATGTGGAGTGTCAGCCCACTGGACTAAGACATGTGACCCAAATGTTTTACTGTATACTGTGCATGCTAAAGTCTGCGTTTGGTTCTGGCTAGCCCACGATTGCATGAGCACATCCTTACTGTACACTGACTATGTGTCTCCGCTCCCTCCCTGCCTTTCAGAACGCAAGCGGTCACAGAGCCAGTCGCTTCCGGGTTTGGATTACCCGCAATTGCGCGCATGGTTTTGGAGCATGCACAGTGCAAAATCATGCCAAGATAAGCTACGCCAGTGTGTGGGTGTTCCTCTTTGAATCAAAGCAAACTTTTTAATATATTAGAGTATATTGTTACCAGGTGCATAACTACAGGGGGCGCAAGGGGTGCGGCTGCTACGGAGGAGAGGGGGGGTCTGTGGCAGCCGCTCCCCCTGCACTGTAAGCAACCTGTCAGAGGCTGACAGCTTAAAACAGCGCTCAGCTATCCATATATGAGTGTATCTATAGCTCCATGTATGAGTGTGTGTATAGCTCCATGTATGAGTGTATGAGTGTATGTATAGTGCTCCATGTATGAGTGTATGTATAGCTCCATGTATGAGTGTATGTATAGCTCCATGTATGAGTGTATGTATAGCTCCATGTATGAGTGTATGTGTATATAGCGCCATAGCACTCAGCACTCTTACATGGAGCACCAAGCGCTGTTCTAAGCTGTCAGCCTGTGACAGCTTCTATCAGGCATCGGCCATGCCCAGCACCGCCCCCAGTCCCACCTGGCTCTGTCAAGTCCCGCCTATCCAGATTTAGGCCCCATAACCATAGGTTGCCATACACTTTCATGTACTAAAATATATTATTTACATTTTGCTTTAAGTTTAGCTCTTTTTATGCTACAAGGATAGAATTCCATCCAGCAAATTCAGTGTCGCCCTTATAATTGGAAAGTATGTACAGTAACACCCACAGTCAGCCTGTCCGGCCAATGTAGCCTCACAGAATTCCAGGAAGCAGGCGATGCATTAACGCTCTCATCCTGAAATAATAGCCGTATTGATACAGGGAATGAACTCATGCTTTTTATCCTCCTCTACTCCCACTATGCTCCTTTTAAGCCCTCCCTGCAGATCTATAATTTTCTATTCTATCCATGGGCTCATTTCGAATAACAACATTTTGCAAGGCTCCTGCCGTTCCTCAGGGATGTCCAGTGACCTAAGAACAGAACATAACGTCTGCCTCAATGTATGGAATAATCACGTCCTTCATTCCATTCTACTTCTTTAGCTGAGTCTGTGATTCGTGGCCAAAATTCCTCACCAATTTTTTGGGGGAATAATACATTTCTTTCATTTTAAAGAGAGACAGTGTTTAAATCAGACTTGTATTGCCTTCACAAATTCATCCTTACTAGAAATAACAATAATAATAATAATAACAACAACAATAATAATCATAGTAATAATAATAACTATGGGGTAGATCCAGAACTACATTTGCCGTACGTTTACTCGCGTAGCGTATTTTCGTGTGCGTACCTTCTATACACTCCCCTCGGCACACCGCTTGAATGTACGTATTTTGCCAAGCTACGCTTTCCAAACCCTACCTTAACTTTTTCCAACGTAACTGCAGTGATCCGCACACGTACGTATGGGCAGCACGAATTTACGCAGCTAAGCACGCCCATACTGTACACGTAAAATACAAACCCCGCCTACTTAACATATTTCAGATGTGTCTTGTACCACCCAGCGGGCATGTCTGGGAAAGTGGGTGTGTCTTACACTGCCAAGACCAGTGGGGCTAGTGCCTGCCCCTTTTATTTGACAACCTTCCATATGTCTACCTCTTATTATAAGGCCTGCCCCTTATTTGTCCAGGAGTTATATGTCCAGGTCATATAATACAATACAATTAAGTAAAATAGTGGTCATACAGTATTAACAATGTAAATGCTACATGCATATACAGAAATTAGCATAGAGTACCTCAGAAGTTATTTAATAAAATATATCTGTTTTGCATGTCATATGAGAATTCTTATAGATTCTCACATGGGGAGTTTATTTTTATTGGGATAGAAAAATAGCTATAGAACACAGATCATAGGGATCCAGAAGGGTCAGGTGGCCAGCCTTCCCAAATGGAAGAGAAGAAAAGAAAAGAAAAGAGGGAAGATAAAGTAGAGGAGGAAAGAAAGAAGAAGAAAGAAGATGAGGAGAAAGTAAGTTGAAAAAGTAGATAAAGTGCAACGTAGGTAAGGTAGGGACATTCGAAAAAGGAAGGACCAAGCTGGGAATATGGTGGGAGAAAGTAAGATTAATGTTTCTTTTAACCATTAATGAAATATGGGATGTCTGCCCCTTTTAAGGTTCAGCCTCCATGTCTGCCCCTTATGTCCAGCCTCCATTGTCTGCCCCTTATGTCCGGCCTCCATTGTCTGCCCCTTATGTCCAGCCTCCGTTGTCTGCCTCTTATGTCCAGCCTACATTGTCTGTCTCTTATGTCCAGCCTCCATTGTCTGCCTCTTATGTCCAGCCTCTGTTACTTACCTTTGATGTCCCTTCCTCCACGGCGCTTCCTCTCTCTGGCGCTCCCTCTCTCAGTCTGCCGGTGGTCACGTGGTGCGGTAGTGGTCCTACGGGAGCCCTGTAGAACCAAATCTGTTTCTAGAATGGCAGTGACCGCATAGTTTGGGTCACTAGCATTCACAGTAACAGGTTTGGTCGTACAGGACTCCCACCGTGCTTTACAAAAAAAACTAAAGAACACAACTTTGTCCTGATCTCTCAAGACAAGTTGTGAAGCGGTAATCGGGACACTTGGGAGGCGCAATCGACTGGTGACCCAGCCACGGTCGACCAGTCGATCTCAATTTACTGCTATAGCCACACTGGGACGGATCCTGATCTACGGATGCGTATGATCGCCATTTCATTTTCCTCAGGATTATGCGTCCCTAACTGTTGCATAGTTACGGCTGAGGGGGCGTTCCTCGCAGTAAGGCAAGGAAGGCAGAGGCAGGTAAGCTAATGAGGGCAGGTTTGGACACTTACGCTCCTGTGGTCGGCGTAACAGTGTGTAATTACGCCGGCCACAGTGGGAGGGAGTGCTAACCGACACGCTGTGCGATAGTACGCACAGCGCATCAGCATAGTTCAGGATCAGCCCCAATGGGTGTAGCTGTTACAGGGCCCAGAAGGGAAGGGGACGGGGTTGGGGGTAGATGTAGCTGTCTTCCCTGCACCAATGGAGGGCATGCCAGCCAAGACCAACAATGCCAAGTCTTTTGCAGGTTGCCTCCCACCCCAGGCCCATTACAGGTGTATACAGTTGCCTAGGGTGCCATTCTTGGAGCGGAAGGGGGGGTGATATGGAGCTGCTCAAGGATCCTAAAGACGGTGGAACACAGAAGCCACTGCAACTGAGCTAATCCCCTGCAGCGGCTTTTTTTGTTCGGGAGTCAAGGCTAAACTATTCCACTGCAGAGGTGCTTACTCGTACTGCTTAGCCAATCAGCTGTCAGAGAATTGAAAGCTGAGCAGCTCAGCAGATAAGTCATGCATGCAACCTGACAGGGTCTACTTTGCCGTTGGCTCCACCCCTATAGAGCATGGGGGTGGAGCCTGTTTCAGAAGCAATTGCAGTCTCTGCTTTTACAGACTTAGTCAATTTAAACAAAACTTATTTTTAACTAAAAACTTTGAGAACTTTTTTTCCAGCTTATTCATAAAAAATAAATAAATAAAAAATATATATATATATATTTGATAACTAGAATCAAACAATACGCTCTTGAAGACACATATTGCAGAATGGTCCATTCTTTTTCTTTTCCATTATTTTTTATATATAGAATCCAATATCAGTCCCTAGCATGGCCTGTTTTTAATACTGAATTCTTGAAATGCTTTAGTTGTTTTTATGCATCAATGTTTGTTTGTGTGTTTATAGCAGCTGGGACTGAATCCATCTTAAAGCTCACATCGCTTGTGAGACCTCCCCAGCATCATCACAGCAACATTACAAGTGAGCAGAGGAACACGTTGGCTTTAGCGTGAGGACGCACAATTCCATAAATGGAAACATTTCCACGTAGTTCCTGATACTACAGAGCAAGAGAGTGAGGTCAACTTGTATTCTACACATCGTTTTACTGCCAGAGTGACTGTATAATGCCATGAAAGAGCTCACAGCACAGAAGAACAAGGGACAAACTTGCTGCAGGTTCCACAGTAAATAACATAAATCCTTTCTCTTGGTCAAAGTGGCATGACCCAGATAAAAGCCAGCGCTGGGAAGAACAGCTTTGATGTAAAGTCTATGGCTGTCAGTTGATATAAACTAAAGAAAAACTTATACTTGTACAATTCCAGCATTGTGTCTGAGGGCAGCTCTTACTAAGTCATCGTGACCTGCAACTCCAACAAGTATCTAGACACAGGAACTTGGAGGAATCTAGTAAGTAAATGATAGTCAGCTTGGTCCAGATTTGAGCACAAATGTGAATGCAGCGCCGTGATGAAGATGCCGCGGAAAAGGTGGGATGGGCTGCGTGCGATCCGAGAGTGCACACGATGGTGCTTTTGGTTTGTAAGCAATAAGGGCTTGTCGTCAATGGGCACACAGATCGGTGCAGCTGTGCAAGGGAAGGGTAATACAGTGTGATGCGGGTGTGGGTCATCGCAGAGAACGACCCTTTTTCGAAAGGACCGTTCAATCAAAGCCAGTTCCGAACTGGCCGGGAAATCGATTTGGATTTGCTTTTGATTTGGAGAGGCAAAGCAATTGATCCCCAGAGCACTGAACACTAATACTTATCCTAACCCTCTTCTTCCATGACCCTAACCCTCCCTTACCCGCAGCCTGACCCTAAGTCTCCCTTCCTCGAAGCCTGACCCCTACCCTCCCTTCCCTGCAGCCTGATCCTAACCCTCCCTTCCCTGCAACTTGATCCTACCCCTCCCTTCCCCACAGCCTGACCCTAACCCTCCCTTCCCTGCATCCTAACCCTAAGATTCCCCTCCCCACAGCCTGACCCTAACCCTCCCTTCCCCGCAGCCTGATCCTAACCCTCCCTTTCCTGCATCCTAATCCTAACATTCCCCTCCCCGCAGCCTGACCCTACCCCTCCCTTCCCTGCAGCCTGATCATAACCCTCCCTTCCTTGCAACTTGATCCTACCCCTCCCTTCCCTGCAGCCTGATCCTTACCCTCCCTTTCCTGCATCCTAACCCTAAGATTCCCCTCCCTGCAGCCTGACCCTAACCCTCCCTTCCCCGCAGCCTGACCCTAACCCTCCCTTCCCCGCAGCCTGACCCTAACCCTCCCTTCCCCGCAGCCTAATCCTAACCCTCCCTTCCCTACAGCTTGATCCTACCCCTCCCTTCCTCGCAGCCTGACCTTGACCCTCCCTTCTCCAGAGCCTAACCCTAAAAGTCCAGTGCGGGTATAGGTTGTATGCTGATCGGTACACTTGTCCATTCTAGACAAAAAAAAGTGGAAAATGCTATTCAAAATAGAGAGAGACGAAAATCAGTTTTTAGCTGTCTCTGTTTCTAAAAGACGGCATTTACAGGGACGGCTCTCGCCGGTGTAATGCGGACTGTAAATGGAGCGAATCTGTCTGATTGTAGATGTCTCAAAATAATTGTGAATAGTAATATTTATAATAAAAACTTTTTTTATGTATTACTGTGTGTAGAAATGATGTGACACAGGCATAATACGGCAGCCATTTCTGACCCTTTGTAATGCGCTTAATGCGGCACATTTTAACGCAAGTTCTGAAATTGGTGGCGGGAGGTCAGGCCCCTGGACTTAGACCTTAATGTACACAGTCCTTTTTTAGGCCTGTGTTCGACTCTGGATCGTGAGCACTTGCGTGGCCCTTACTGTACCTCCCACCACCCTTCTTTCCATCCTATGACATGTCCCTCAAAATGCAAGTCAGCGCAGCTCGAGCTGCGTTCTGGTGTGAATAAAGCGCGATTGTGTGCGGTTCGTTTCTGAGTATGCGCGGTGTGAAATGACGCAGATAGACGCTACATGAGCTGGCATATGCTCACTTCTGGATCAACCCCATAGAGTCCGCATAAACTAACGGGTATCACTGAGCCCCATTGCAAACCTCCGAGACATTACAGCTGCGCCCTACAATCAGGTTTGTAAAGTATGGAGTGGTGCCCTCTTCTGCGCATACGAGGTATTACACAGGCAGAGTAACTACTGTACACTTGATGCAGATGCGTCCAGTCATTCCCCCTGTGCCTACTGTAATTACATCCTGTAAGGGAAGTTGTTGCTGTTCCGATGTTGCTCATTTTGAATGTGACGGCGGAATGTCCAGTGCATCATTATCAATATATATTTTGGGACAAAAGTTTAAATTTCCGCTGCTGTACCTGTGCGCTGAGCTTTTCTCTCTGCTTCCTGGATAGCGGCTAGGGGACCGTGTACACAGATACGAGTGAGTAAACTGCAGACAGATCCACACCTAGCGCTCACCCGTCCTGCCCCTAACACGTCCCTGTCCCAGGTACCTTATGTCACTTACGAATGCCCTAGGGCCACCTTATGAAACCGTGCGGAGTTTCCTTCTGAAGAAGTGCTCTCTTTCTAAACTAAGAACATTGGACTATCTTCAGCGAGCTGGTGATACAGTAGATGGAGCATCCATTGAAAGACTGCATTGTCCATCAGATGCGCCTTGCAAATGCCTCCTCTTTCCTTTGTTTCTTTAGCAGTCCGGCCCAGCAGCTCAGAGACAAAGGTCGTTTGGGTGTTGCCTAGCCTTCCCCTTCTTCAGTCCTAATCCTAACCCTTCATACCCCTTCAGCTCTAACCCTCCTTGTCCCGCAGCCTAACCCTAACCTTCCATGCCCCACAGTCAAACCCTAACCCTTCATGCCCCACAACCTAACCCTAACCCTCCATGCCCCACAGCCTAACCCTCCATGCTTCACAGCCTAACCTTAACCCTCCATGCCCCACAACCTAACCCTAACCCTCCATGCCCCACAACCTAACCCTCCATGCCCCACACCCTAACCTCCATGCTCCACCGCCTAACCT